>QJPP01003630.1:0-215896 GCA_003996215.1 Jaltomata sinuosa | reverse complement strand
CCCCCTTTCTTCTTCCTTTTTTTTTTTCTTGTTTTCAAATATGATTATTTTGTATTTATAAATTTATAAATTTTTAGCCATAAACGGGGCGGAAGAGGAGAAAGAAAGTTATTGTAATTTTCATTTTTTTTTTTTACGAACAAGGTAACAATAGTATATAATTTTGTCTTCTTCCATTTTTGGGTTTTGAATAAACTATATAGTATAATTTTTATTCTTTTCATGGAAATAATTTTTTTTAGAGAGATTAATGAAGAAAATATTGCAAAATCAAATTAATTCAATCAAATTAAGTTTCCATGTATTAGTTTATTTGAGTGGTACTAGCTAATATTACTCCATTAAAGTTGCAAAATATATCAAATACCGAAAACTGGTAGTATATATAATAATAATATATCTCAAATAATTTCACAAATAGAGTCTGAAGAAAATGATATGTACGCAGACTTTATTGAGTGACGCCCTACAAGTGTCTCTCTTCCACTAGCTAGTAGGAGACATTAAGGTTTCACTACTGCATGGGGACTAAATTCTATTAACATTTTATTTACTAAGCAAATCGTGTGTTGTTTAATTTTATTCATAACTTATTGATTAACTTAGGAAATAAGCAAATCTGTTTTTCCCCCTGAATTTAAAGGACAATTATTGGAATTTAATAAGGAGCTAGGCCTCAAGAGTTGAACCAATATAAATTGAGTGATAATAAATTCCCACAAGATTTTATTCTATTTTATTATATATTTGGACAATATTAGTATCGTTTATTAGCTCCCACACCGGTAGAAAAGGCGTATAATACGTAATTTACTAGGTCAATATCTTCTAATTTACTATCATTAACGATGCATCCATCACACATTCAAATTATTTTAATCTCGCTTCACTTATCTTGTTCATCGTAGATGTGACTCACCTTGTCAACTGTTTTCTGGATATGAGAGTTTTTAACTAGACAACATACTCCACCCAAACAACGTAGTCGAGCTTCGATTTTGTTCACCTTGTACTAATACGATGTGTGATATAATCGTTGATCTCTCATTTTCTTGATTTAAAGACCCAAGATACTTGGAACTACCTCTTTTGGTGATGACCTAAGTATCAAGTCTCACTTCTATGCCAACCTCATACTTAACATCACTGGACTTGCACTCAAATATTTAATTTTTGTCCTTCTCAACCTGAACCCTTTAATTAGACTATGTGTCTGTCTCCAAACCTCCGGCTTTTGCGTTAGTTCCATCACAACTCTCGTTAATCAATATTATATCATCTGCAAATACCATACTAATATATTACCTTGAATATGACTTATCAATGTATCTAGCACCAAAGCAAATGGAAACGGGCTAAGCCAATTCCTGGTGCAACTTCATCACTATGAATTGCTCTAAATCCCACCCCCCCTACTATCTTATTTTGGGTCTTGAATCTATCGTACATGTCCTTAATTGTCCTAGTTTATACATAGATACACTTTTAAATTCCAAACATACCCTTTCGCAACTCCCGACATCGTCCCCCTTAAAGCCCCACTTTCTTCTTCTTCTTCTTCTTTTTCTTTTTCAAATTTAATTATTTTGTAGTAATAAATTTGTATATTTCTAAACGTAAACGGGGCAGAAGAGAGAAAAAGAAAGTGGTTGTGATTTTCAATTTTTTTCGGCAAACAAGGTAACATAGTTTTGTCTTCTTCCATTTTTTGGGTTTTAAATAAATTATATAGTATAATTTTTATTCTTTTCATTGAAATGAAAAAAATCTGGAGTAAATAATGAAATAAAATATTGCAGGATCAAAAGTAGCTTTAGTTTACGATAATGAACCGCAACGAGGTCATATGAGAATTGATTTAACTATTTAAATTTACTTAATTTTATCGATCTCACAAGTAAAATTATACCTTTATAACTGATTATTAGCGACATTAAATTAAATAGGAAAAAGAAAAGACAGCAAAAACAAGAGTGAGGTTAAAATAGAGTAAGTAGTCGGTCTCAAGAGTTAATTAAGGGAATTGACCATTATGGTCGTACATTGTTGTATTGATGGTGGTGGCAAAGAGAATGTAGTAATGCCAATTGTTACACTATATGTTGTATATTAAACTTGCTCTTCTACTACTTACTACTTACTACTTAATCCAATCAAATTAAGTAGTAGTTGAGCGCATATAGAACAATAATATATTCCGTGTAATTTCACAAGTAGAGTCTGAGAGGAAGTGTGTATGCAGATCTTACCGAGTGATACAAGTGTGTCTCTGCCACTGGCTAGTAATAGATATTAAGGTTTCACTACTACATGGGGGCTTAATTCTAAGTAACATTTACTTACTAAGCAAATCGTGTGTAGTTTGATTTTATTCATAACTTATTGATTAACTTGGGAAAAAAGCAAATCTGTTTTTCCCCTGAATTTAAAGGACAATTATATTGGAACTTAATAAGGAGCTAGGCCACAAGAGTTGAACCAATATAAATTGAGTGGTAATAAATTCCCACGAAATTTTATTCTATTTTATTTTATATTGGGACAATATTAGTATCGAGAAGTGATTATTAATGATTATAACGAACAGTTATTACGTTTTCACAGTTTTTTTTTTTGATAATTACATTTTAGGTCGAAAATATATACGCGGCGTAGTCTAATATAAAACATTATATCACATTATACCCGGTTTAACCTATATCTGTTTATAAATATTTTTTATATAAGATTGACACATTATATTTAATGATTTTTTCTAAATATAATATAGTGTAATATTATGTAATGTGTATAATATTACTATATATTAAATTAGTACTCTCTCCATTTTAATTTATTTGATCTATTTTTAGTCCGTTTCAAAAAGAATGATTCTTTCCTTTTTTAGAAATTCGTTAATTTCAATTTTTTACATGACATATTTAAGAGCACAAGATTAAAAGACATTATAGTACATTTGACATATCTTTAGTTTAAGACCATAAAATTTAAAAATCGATCTTTATTTTTTTAAACTTCGTATCAAGGAATAATGTTTTATTACATCGTATAAAAAAATTATTAGGAAAAAGGTCAGATCACATCACAGATGGAGAAACAAAAAGAATTCACTCACTGGGGAAATTATTACTAATATTTTTCAGAAAACTCACATGCAGTCATAGTGACAAGGAATTTTCATTTTCAATTCATAAATTTCTCTGACGAAAAAAAAAATTAATAAATTTCTTTGGTGGGGTCCATGGAGGAAGCCGCGTTTAGGGTGTCGGTGAAACGCCGTAACTAACGTGTCGACTGGTTGTAGAAATGCGTAACTGTGGGGTGCCGCCGTAGGATATCCCCGCCCTTTAAGTTCCAATCACTTTCTCTGTTCATTTTTACCTGTTCATTTTAAATTTTACCAATAATGATTAATATGAACATTTTATTATAATATTTATATTAATTAATAGATAAAAATATTATTTTTTAATAATATGCTAAAGTCACAAGTAAAAATAAAAAAAAAATATTTTTAAAATAGTGAATAATTAAAAATAAATGGAAGGAAGGAGTAGAATTTGACCTGACAATAAGATTCACGGGTTCTCATTCTAATTAAAACCTGGTTTTATTGATAATCGAGCTAGATTTAACCTTTATTTTATCGTTAATCTTATTCTAATCTCTCGAAAATTGGACGATCGACAAAAGTAAAATTCCTTTTTGTACTTAATTTAATTACTAATACAAACGTTGTCGGTATTTCTCTTTCTTTCTTTGAATTTGAACATAAATTAGTTGAATATCTCTCCACTAATCAAGCTAAACTGATTAGTTAAATTAAATATTGATAGCAAAGTGAAGACCTAAACTAGAGATGTTGCTTTCGGAGGAGTATTTTAAAATGATAAAGTAAGTGATTATTGAAAATATTCAGCTAAGCGGAGATGTTAATTCAGCCCTTAAAGCCCAGCTACTAAATTATGAAGCATCAAATAAAGATTAAAATTAGCAAGAGAATTGGATATATAGATTTAGAAGTGGAGCAATAGTGACTTCTTGCTATCAAACTTTTAAAAAGGGAGGCCGTACAATCTCATCTTCTTAGGGCTATTATTGAAGATGGTAAATATTTACAAGAAATTACCAAAGTGAATGTTAAGACATAATTAGAGAGAGACAGAATTCCACAGATTTTTCAGCAAATAAAGACCAAAACATGAAGAAGAGTTGTAAATTTGGAACGATGCAATTACACATATATATAAAGTTCTTATTTTGTTGAAGATCGAGTCTAACATCGAATGAAAAGAAAATTGATGACCGATTTGCTATGAACTTAGACAATCTTTCTTTCATGAGCTAATTTTTGGGATAGAGTTAAATCCAAAATTCATTTTTTTACCTACTCGTTACAGATTTAAACAATGTAACTTGGAAATGATTTTAATCTTCCTTTTTAGTTTTTTATTTTATTTTTTATATTTTAAAAGTAGTTGAATCTATATGTTTAATGAGGGGAATTTGATGGACCTTTCACTCTTCCCATTAGTGGAAATTGATATGACACTTACATATACGTACGTCCAATTGATTTACTTTCGTTTTCCCCTCAACTTTTCAATATCAATGATAGAAAAATTGTCGTTGCATTCCACCTAACATGGAGAGTCGTAGTTTGTATTTCTCTAAATGTTGTTTGTGTCAATAGAAAAGAAATTAATTAAAAGGATATTAGCAACTATAATTTACAACAACTACTAATACTAAATACTAATATGTCTAGAAGCTTCCTCAAGATATTGTCATACTGTCTCTAGTCTATTTGGCCTAAAATATTCATCGTTTTAATAAATTGAATTTATCTCAAATTATTTGATGTCTTAGAACAATAAAAAATATTTATTACCTTTTCTCGAAATATTATTATGTTTCAATTAATAAAGTGTTAATTTAGTACATTTAACGAGAGGTTAACGTACATAATTTAAACAAATATTATGAATTATGATTAAAGCTATTATGTTTTTTCTTTTGGGTGTGCAAAAATATTAAAAGACAGAATATATATGAATTTGAATTTTTTGAATTGAGAGTCCATCGAAAATAGCCTTTTTCATAAAAGGAGGGATAAGATACGCATACACCCACTCTTTCTAGACCCCATTTATAAGATGACACTGAATATGTGGTTGTTATTTAGAATATGGACCTAGATAACATGTTATTGAGTTCAAAAAGATTATGAGCTTAGATCTTAAGGATTTGAGTCCAAAGAAGTTAGGTGAGCTACGTATAAACAATTGACCGTTGACGAATAGGTGTGTTTTCTAAGACTTGCCACTAGGTGTGTGTTTTTGGTTTGAGAAATCTCAAGTCAAACTAGGCTTTGGAATGGTAGGACACACACCAATAATTAATGAATCTCATTAAAAATCTTTTTAAACATAAAATAGGAGTAATTTTTCCATAATCTATACCCCTCTCGTCCATATTTAAGTGAGGCAGGCTAAGTAAAATAATATACTGGTGCTATTGATTATAGAATCTTACAAACATTACCGAGAGTATGGACGAATCTTTCACTTCATCCATTTGTGTAAAAGACACTTGCCCCTCCCGATCGTATTTCTCCAGAGATGAAAGAAAAGATTGGCAATTGTTGAAACTTTTTTCATAGTTCAAAATAAGTGATTTTTTCAAAGTTCAAAAGAATTGTTGAAACTTTTTTCTATATTTACCCTTCTTTTTAATGAGGTTTTTAACAACTTTCATTTTTTTAAGAGAATAGTTAGGAATAATCAAAAGGATAATAATAAAAAATAGCCTTTAATTTATATTCTTAAATATTTTTCTTAATTAAGAGGTGTGTCACACTCAATAATTAGCTTAATATAGATTAGAGAGAGTATATACTTATGACAAGATTTAGTAAATCCTCATTTTCGATAAGCATCTTTCTTCTATGTAAATTAATCACTCATTAATGTATTTAATTGTGTTTCCACTGATCAACCAACTCGATTTGTCACCGCTCCCATTTATGAGTATTGTTTAGTTGGGCATTTGCTATTTGGATCTTTGCTAAAATTCAATAAAATCTGCTGTTCTCAGAGCTTCATTTTACTCAAAGAAGGGGCTGAGTTTTCTCGTGGTCACTCAACTGATAATTATTATCTTAGAAAATTGTCTTTTTTCTTGATTCCAATTTAATTTTTTCAATAAAGAAAGTGACTCTTTGAGATAATAACTACTATTAATTGAGTGATCATATAAAAAATCAACTCCCGAAAGAAGTTAGTAAAGGGGAAAAGAGAGATACAAAAAACTTGTTATGACTATTATTCTTAACCAATAAAATTGTACTCCCTTCGTCCCAAAATAGTTACCACATTGCATTTTTGTAGAGTCAATTTGACTAATCTTCGAATATACTAAACCAATGAAATAGTACTACTCATCAGGGTATTATAAACTGTTTCCATAAATGACATTTAGTTTTAATTAGCTTCATTAAAAACAGTATACCTAAAAACAAAAAACAGAAAAAAGAAACTACACTAATTAATATATGTACACCGACAAAAATGGCCTACATTTCTGGTTTGTGAATGGAATGATATCTAATTGTACAAATTCCATTATCCACACTTCAAGTAGTGGAGTAAAATTTTCTTGTTGAAAAAAAAAGAGTACAACTTTCAGTTTGTTGTTGAAAGGACTGAAACCAAACTAAACTAATGCACATATAAGTTGTATTCTATCGTTTTCACACATTCATAGCAAGTTATTATGTACAAATTACATTGAGATTTCCTCGTTATTTGTGAATTCAGAAGTATAATTAGATAATTACAAACTCAGGAATAAAAAAAAAGTAAATGAGATAATTACAAACTCAGGAATAAAAAAAAAGTAAACGAAAAAAAGAAGATCAGAATTAAGGGAGAATTAATTTTGTAGGTCACTTACCATTTTTTCCTTCAGTTTTATGATTCTTTTTATAAAAGATCTTCATTTCACTATTAAAAAAATATTATTTTTTCATTCCCACTGAAAATTGTTCAGTGGCTATTTCTATAGATGTTTTGGTTGAACAAGTGAGAAAAGAAAAAATAATAGTGTAAAAATTAGGAAGAATTTTTTTCTGCGTTTGACCAGTGAGCTGGTTTGGTAAAAAATGAGTGAGAAAATCATGTTTTATAGCATAAATTTCCTTAGTGATGGGGAAAACCTCTATTTCTAATAGTGTTTTTACACATAAGAAATCGAAAAAGACTATTTTCTTCTATTTATTTTGTAAATGGCCAAGATATCTCATTTCCAACGGACAAATTAGTAAAGCCAAAACAAACCTTTGGTTGTCTACCCAAAAAAATAGAAAACCTTTGGGTTGTTATATATTTCCTTTTTTTTTTAAATTACCAGTGGCTCTTTAATTAGTACTACTAGTAAGTTTTAGAACAGGCTATACTACTTTCAAGATTTAAATTATTTCTAGATAACCCACGATTAAAAAGATTTAACTATAGAGTTAGAATATAATGATTAAAACAGACACAATAATTTAAAAAATAAGTGGAAAGTCAACAGTGAAGTTTCAAGTGGATCTTTCTTTTGCCACTCTGTATATTTGACTGTTGAGGAAACATTATATTTTTTTATAAGAAGAACAATCAAATCTAACAAAGAAAATAGTAGGGAGCAAACTAAAATGGACAACCTAAGTATGGGCTTTTCTTGTTTTTTAGTGATTAACTTAAAGTCTTTAACGCGTCACTTTTCTCCTTATTTGCTTCTTCCATATGCATTTGACCTCCAAAAAATTTTAGTTTTCACACACACACACACACACACAACACAACTATTAATATAATTATAAATATACCGCTCTCCGTTCACTTTTACTTGTCCACTATTTTAAAAATAGATTTTCAATTTTACTTATCACTTTTAATATATTAAGAAAATATTATTATTTTTTCTATGTTTTACCCTTAACATTAATTACTTATTTCTCAAATCATTTTTCTAAGACCTAATACTAAACATCAATAATATGGGCATTATGGTAAAGTTCTCATATAAATTATACTTTCTTAAGGATATGCAAAGTCCAAAATAGACAAATAAAATTGAACGAATGAAGTATTTTTTTGTTATATATATATGTGAGTGAAAAATAAATCTTCTCATTGGATGATGAGCATTAGTGAAATGATTAATTTCGAATACAATAGTACTATGGTTCGAATTTTGACCTCCTTTAATTTAATCAACGAAGTATTTCACTTGTACTATAGGATTAATACTATTTCTTAACCGACCACTAGACATTTTTATTTTCATTTCATTTGACATGAGGTACAAAAAAAAATTACATAGCACAAAAATGGTCCTGATAAGCAAAGCCAAAATGGTCCAATAGGGCACCTGTACTGTCGTAATGTTATGTAATACTTTCTCCGTTCATTTTTATTTGTCCACTATTTCAAAATAAATTTTCACTTTTACTTGTCATTTTTAACATATCAAGAAAAGACAATTATTTTTTTTCCATGTTTTACACTTAGCATCAATTAATTATTCTCCAAACTATTTTTCAAGATTTAATTATAAATATTAATTAATAGAGGTAGTGTAATAAAATAATCATGTCAATTATTATTTTCTTTATAGGTGTGTTAAGTTAGAATGTAACAAGTAAAAACATTATAGAAAGTCGAGAACTTTACAAATATTACTATGTATAGAGTAATAAGCTGTCCTCCTTTAATGCAAAGAAAGATAACATGGCCAAGTTGTAAAATAACTAAAAGAAAAAAAAAGGAACAAATCAATGTTTTCTTTCTTTCTTTCAGCAAAAATAGAGAAATATAAATAAATAAATAAATAATACTCCTATGTTTCTGTTTTATTTAATATCCCCATATATAGTTGCTTTCTTTATTTATGCATGAAAAATGACAAAATTGGTTACGTAAAAGTCAGCCATGATTAACATTAGAATCATCGAAAGAATTGCTTTAATTTCTACGCGTTTTTAACATATGCAATTTTGTCATTTTATTTTAATTTTTCCTCATAGAAAACCATGAAACCTTGTCCATCTGTATAGCACTAACTAAACAGTCTCCACCAAGGAATAAAGAATCTTTGGGGTCAATTTTGTGAATTCTTGAAATATCTAAATTTTGCCATAATCCTCGTGATCAACTTTAATTTTAATTTGGTGAAATTATCACATATATATAATGATTGTGAATTGGACCTAACCCTTGAAGCATGTTAAACCAATAATTCAGAAAGAGACCTTTGTTTTTGTCGGTCCTCTAGTTTTAGAATTACGATTACCAAGTTCTATCAACTGGAACTGATTAGGCACACTTTAATTTCTACATTGGTTAAGGTTTTTCATCGTTGTAGAAATTCTTAAACCGATTGCATGTATTAATGATCTTAAAATTTTATTATAAATCTTAATCATTTAAATTCAGATCTAGTAAGTGATTATAACATCAAAAGAAAAAAATACTTAATAATTGAGACATAAATAATTAAGATTTAGACCTAAAAGTAATCATACTTAATTACAAACAAATGAAGCCTAAGCCTTTCTAAGGGAAGAAGTAGCTAGCCTAGGTAGGTCTTTAAATTAAAAATTAAAAAAATAAATAAGAAGGGAAAAGGAAAAAGAAGAAGTTTGTTGGTAATTGATTATATAAAAGGGCATGTGAATGATATGATGAGAAGGTTGAATCAACATCTATTTTGGTTAGCAATGTGCCAATAACATTTAAGCATCATCAGTAGCAGGATGGAGACTCATCAAATGATTTTGACTAACACAACACCCATTACCACTCACTAGTACTGATTTTTTTAATTTTAATTGAGATGAGGCCACATCTGATGACTTTCTCAACTTTGGCCAATTCGTTAAAGACACTTAATTTAGCTCTATCTATATATGAACATCATATTTCTGGCTACATTTTAAACTTATTAAACCTGGATAATTTTGATTTTACGAAAAGTTAAAAGAAGAAGGAGGGGGGGGGGGGGGGGGGGGGGGAACGTTACAAAGAATATTTTTCTGGACGTGTGATGTCTTGCTCTGCAATTTTGTCCAAACTCAATTTTCTACAAAAAAATTTCATGTTTAAAAGACACGTTGTCAATTTTAATTCTTTGTTATTGTCCTAACTCAAGTTCATGATACGTATTATCGGTTTTGGGCTCAAGCTGGTACAATTTGTCTTTCGGGCTATGCTATATCGAGCTCCAAAAATGTATACACCATATGAACTTGAGTTCTGCCTTATAAAGCTCTTCACTTTCTTCTCCCATTTCGATGTGAGATTCACCTAAGATGTCATGTGCACCTCAGAAACTTGCCACCCTAAAAGTCTGTCTGTCATACTTGACCCACCATCCGTCGGAGGCGCGACACATTATGCTTGATTTTCTATCTCTATCTAATTTGATTACGTTCATAGTTCATAGAGTCATACTGAAGTGTCTACTCCATAACGAATCCGAGAAATAGAGAATTTATGGTAATTTGTGTGCTTTGAAGTTACGTTCATAGTTCAAATCATACACTGAACTAAAGTATACTTTATTGACAAACATTACCCATTTATATTATTTGGTAATGGATGTATTCTCAATTTGATACTATATTTTTGTATTGGTATAACATTCTTCAGAAATCAAATACCAAAAATACAGAACCGAAATAGATGAACAATTATCCTACTTATGGGTAAATGATTTCCTTTAGGGATATTTGAATCCTTGCATTCACTAATTACGATATCATCGTATAAAAGTTTAACTCTTCTTGTATTTCAACAAATCCAACACCCATTTTAATTAAAAGTTTAGCTTTTATACTCATAGTATAAAAGAATTTTTGCACTATTAAGTCACCCAAAAATAATTTTTTGTTCAATATTATTAGTGCATATAAGTTAAACTCATATGATTGATAAATATGTAATGTCTTTCATGAATGAAACGTAGAAAAGGAAAGAAAGGCCCATTGTCCACCCTAGCATAGCCTCAGTGCCTCAAAGTTGCATGTGAAGTGTTTAATTATAAGATAGGGGTGGCAAAGGCAAACTGTTTTCTTAGTGACCAAGAAGGTATTGTGTTGTAGGCAAGTGGGGGCCTAAGGGGTCTTTTAATTCCTATAATCTTTTTTTAGTAATAGAAAACAATAATTCATGTATACTACCCATGTGGTCTCTCTATCTTTTGCATCATATATATCATATGTGTTACGTCTAGTGTAGTTGAATAAGACAAGTCCAAATTAATTTTTGTGTACATGAATCATATGGGCATTTAACTTATTTCCAGATCTTAACCAACCATTTCAAACAGGAGATCTTGACACTTTCCTCAACAAATTGAACATGGTAAGTGATCACATTTGCTTTTTTCTCAAACAAGAACATGATATTGATGACTCAAAATCATTAATTTGTATCGGTCCGTATGATAATTGAACTCGTCCAGCAGAAAAAAAGACGAATAACAGGAAAGTTGTACGAAGATAATATTCCAGTTCATAGTGTTTCTACTTTAAACTTTACTGGCCAAACATGGATCGAAGGACAGAAAAGAACACTTCCCATTTGTAAAGGGAAGAGATCGAGTAATTTATAAGGTAAAATTTAAACTATACACATTTATTTTGTAAACTTAATTATTGAAGGATGACGTGTCAGTACATGGATTGATGACATGGCAGGGTCACATGGATCAGTGGAAGATGATTATTGTTAGGCGGTTAATTAATGTCAGTTAATTAGGATCATTAGTAACAAAATTGAAGGAGTGTGATGACAAATTTAAGGAAAATATGAAGGTCAATTTGGGATTTTGATGTTTAATCCATACATTAATCAATCTATGTATTGTTATCCCATGCTGTATTGGACACTTATAATATAAGGATCAATTATAAATGATGCATAATACAAAACAAACACTAATAGAATAATGCACACATTCAAGTCGAACGTTGTTTTCAGGGAGCTGGGCAAAAGGAATAGAGACTCTTAGCTAAAGGTAGCTTGTCTCGCTCAGGTGGTGAGAAGAGCTGAGAACAAAGTGGCGAACGGGTGGGTAACGTTTGGGAATCTGCCGAATAGTTTGAGCCAAATCCTGAAGAAAGCTAAAAATCGATATTTGATGAGTCTACGTAGTATTAGGTAGTTGGTCAAGTAGAGGTTGACGACAGCCATGCAACACCTAACGTAAGGTTTTGCGCGTTGTATCAAATTAAACCACAAGCACTACCGCTTGTGCAAGCCCCCTTATAGCGCCCTCACCTGATTTGAGCCAGAGGCCTCCGCCTAAAGTTCTGACCCTTGGTTCAAACTCTGCTTTGGGAAAATGACCCCACCCGATGTGATCGATGTCTATCTCCTCCGTCTACAAGATAAACAACTTAGCTTAGAGCACAACGTATTAGCCACCTGTCTGGTGCATTGGCCTTACCGTAAGAAGTCCGATTATATGATCTAATGCATCAAACCAAACGAATCCTAGGTTTTGACTTTTGAGCATCCATTGTGAGATCCAAAATTAACTAATGCACTTCTCTCGAAGTTGATGATTACAAAAAGATATGGGAAGTACGTATTCACAATCATGGGAGTTGAAACAAATAAACAGCCAAAGCATTTAAAGAATACACCCACCAATATAAATTGGGACTCATAAAAAAAAACAAGCAATAGTACTATATATTTCGGGAAAATGGATGATGTCAAGGCTATAAGTATAATGGTGAATTGTAGTCTTGATCATCATCAGATGCATGAACGCACTAGGGATGGGTGGAAAAAAGCTGTGTAATTCTTTATTCATATAGCTAGCTTAGCCATATTATAGACGGGGCCAAGCTAGACTATATTTTACGGGTTCAGCCGAACTTAATAACTTTAGTCCAAATTCTGTATGTGTTTTGTGAAATCTAATAAAATATACTGTATACAAATTATTACTTTAAAATCCAGTAACTTAAATGAATTAGAATCCAAAATTCATTAGCTTCAAATCTTGATTCCGCCTCTAATTATCGATCATCTCTAGTTTTCTCACCCTAGGTCTTTACTGTTCAGAAAAAGAATCAAACACTTTACCTACAGGAAAGAAGTTGTGGAAAGGGAAAAACTGAAGATTTCTCTTTTAAGTTTTTTCAACTTGAGATCAATCCCTTTCTGTTTTATTTTTATGTATCGATACTAACGATTTCTCTAACGAAAATGGAACATTCAGTGGCGAAATTAACTCGCGACAACACTCTACCACCCTCTTAACGATATCGTCGCCGAGGATAGCATAGCAGGTAAAAAGAACTCCTGAATACACTTGGGCTACTACGAAACAAATCAACAAATGGTGAGTTAATCCGAAAACAGGCCAAGCTCTGTAAAAGTCCAACGGGGCCAAAACAAACTCTTACATCTATAACTTTATCATTGGGCCATATATCAAATACAGAGCCTTCGGCCCATCAATAAAATAACTGAATGAAAAAGACAAAAAGTGAATGGGGTGAGAGAGGCTCGAACTCTCGACCTCAGGATAACTCAGAAGCTATGAGACCTACGCGCTAGCCAACTGCGCCACCACCCCTTTGTGGTATAATTGTACAAATAGAACAATATATTATGAAAAAACCCACTATTTATTACGAATAGACGCGCTAATAACGTTATGAGGAAAATCAAGATTATTTATATGTGAAGTCCAACATTGAATGAGGAGTAGAAATGTTAACTAAATGCAACTTGTGTGTATAATACCTGAGACTTAAAGATGTTCAATAGTCTCTAACTCTCTATAACGTGTTACAAAGAGAGAGAGTGAAGACACTAGATTGATGTTGATGTTTCAAGAAAGTAAATTAGAAACTCAAAAAAGTAACTATACTCTAAGCATATTCTCCATTTGAAGTATTTTGGATGAATAGTTTTGAATGTACGTTGAATGAATCTGATATGAACTCATATCTATTGTTTGTTGTAAGTTTAGTGAATTTTTACGTATAAATATATCTTCCGTGTCAAAAGTATTAGGTTCAGATAACATATTTGCCTCCGGTACATAATAAAGCATGGCTACATATGGAAAGTGTATTTGGATAGAAATTGGTTTAGAAAAGATATGGTAAGAGTTTTAGGAAAGATAAGAGTGGGAATTTAAGAATTAATCGCAACCAAACTATGATTCTAAAATAAATAAAGCGGATCAATCCTAACCAAACTAATGAACCTAAAATTTATTGAGTTTATGCTGGCTTTTTATGAGATTTTGGTTGTTTTGGTCAGTTTTGAACGTGTAACATGACTGAAATGAAATGAAATGAATAACCAATTGGCTGGCTCTCTTCTCAATTCTTGGCCTTCTTGGTTTAATGAGATTTGATTTGATAATGTATCTCAGTAATCTCTGGCGAATTTAACGTTGTAAGTTGTAATACTTGCTATCATGTTGGTTGGTTAAGTTATCTGTTTTATAGTTCGATTTGATATGTCACAATTGACCAAGCTGAACCTGTTATCTTCCAAAGGGTTATTCACATTTTCTTTTACTTCTCCTCTTAGAAGTATTTTGATTTTTTGTTTCTTTATTACTTTTGAAACTATTTTACTCTATACTTTCATTAGCACCAAAGAAAGACAATGGCGCACTATTCCATTGAGTTCTGTTATGCCCTTGGAGGGAAGCAGCCTATCCATAGTATCTTACTTGCAAACAGTGGAATGGCTGCATAGTAAACTTTATACGTAGTATTAGGACATGATGGGCTTATAATTGGACATTTGGCACAGAGAAGCCAATTTTGTTGGTGGCAATGGCTACGCCCGAGGACATGAGAATAAATGCTGAGCCAATAACAGTTGCTCCTCTAGAGAAGGTGAAACAACTTGAGCAGGCTGCTAGAAGACCGGCCAAATGTGTCAATTACATTGGAGTTGCCACTGTCGAGTACCTTCACAGTATAGAGTACTATTTTCTGGAACTCAGCCCACGATTATAGGTCGGTGATATTGCAGTCAGCTTCAATGCAGGCCGGTGTTTGATTTTGACAAGGCTGAGAAGCCATTGTGTGGCTGTTCATATAACAAGCGTGGATCCTGATGACGGTTTCAAGCCTACCAGTGGTGAAGTACATGTAAGGATAATAACTATTGAAAATTTTCACTTTCTTTATCTGATCTATTGTTTCAGGATGAACACATGTTAATGTGAATGACATCCTGTAGGAGCTGAGTTTTAAGAGCAAGCCGAACGTTTGGGCATACTTCGTTGTCAAGGTATGCACTTGTAAAGTAATTGGAAACAAAACATTGATGTCCTTGATTGTAGCTGAGCTCTATCATGTATTTGCTTGCAGTCTGGTGGAGGCATTCATGAGTTTACAAACTCTCAGTTTGGTAAGTTCTTTCAATTATGCATTTGTTTTTACTATACTGATTTTTTAGCTTAACAAGAAACACCATTTTTTTTCTTCCTTTTTTCAGTACTTCAAAAGAATCAGCTGGAATATATATACATGCAGAAGACGGGGGGATTCAGTAATTTGATGCTGTTTGATTCTTCATTGTCATTGAGTTCAGTTCTTATCCCTCCCTTTTTCAGGCCGATATAACTGAACACCTCCAACCTCAATATAAGAAACATCTCCTGAAGATTGTTGACATAGTTCTTTCTCATCAGGTATATGCGGACTGTTCATACCTATATGATCTTTTCCTATTAGTACATGAGCAAACTGTTAGTACGTCCAGAGGTTGGCCTTTCATTTATGCTTGTCCATGCATGCTTGCAGAACTATGAGAAATTTTTCTTGTCAAGCTAACTGCCTGGAAGCACTTCAAGATCAACATTAAAAGCATTTCATTGTTGATTATAGGGTGTTCAGGTAAAGCTAATAATCTGGTCAAACTAACTTATAGGTAGTTTTTAACTTATATACGCGTTTGGTAAACACTCAAGGTGCTTTATAAGCTAAAAGCCACAAGTTTGTCACCTACAAAAGGTTTTCCATCAGATTCCTGCTTTGTCCCTGTGACTTCAAATTGTTCTGTTATCCGTCCATTTTCTCTCCGTTCTTGTTTTGTTTTCTAAGGTGTCTAAAACTAGTGAAGTTTTGGTTTCAGATAGAGCCGACGACCAGAGAGCAATTGATCAATGATCTAAGGGAAGTGCTTAATTGATCAAACAGACAAGAAGTTGACTGCCATTTGGTCCTGCCATTTGTCCATGCCCCTCGGACAGTTTGCTGCTGAACCTTAAAGATGCTAATCAGCACTAAACCTCTACCACACGGATGGTTCTCCCTTCAAACTGCTAAGAAATTGAAGGATGGTAACCCACTACATTGGAACATGTGAATAAACTAGAGAACAGTTATTGCTATAAGGTTGGTTCTCCAGGAATAAGCTTTCTGTCACAGTAAGCCTGCTCACATGTAGTTCAGATTATTCTGATTTCTGACCCCCTTCTGCATTTATTTATTTGGTTAGCCGTAAGTGATGCTTCAAATGCAATTTCAGAATGAATAAGCACTCTAGATTTAAATGGATTGTGTAGTCAAATCAGTTAATATGATCGATACAATCATTTTTTTTAGAAATAATGCTAATCATTAAGTTTGAACTATGCAGGTCCAACTAAATGAAATAATCAGGAAAAATTTACTTGATGCCCAACACTGGCTATCATTATAGACAAGAAGACTCATCACTATCTTCCAAACGGCTTCAAGAAGTTTGTTGTGCACAATAAAAGTGAGCTCGAGTTTTTAATGTTGCATCAACAGGTAATGCAATAAGCTTAATCCTTCCATTTTCTACGTCTAGTTACCTTTTATGGCCTTGATAGTCAACTAATCTTTTTCTTTGGAAGATTACCGCGCAGATATTGCACATAATGTGTCTACATGGAAGAGGAAGATGATTATAGAGCGAGCAGCTCAACTTGATATTGCAGTAACCAACAAGCTTTCTAGGAGCAGTCAGGGAACTGAATGAGCATTTTAGCTCCTCTGGTGGAAGAGATTAACTTAAAAGAAGGACAATCAAGGAATACATTAGGCTTTGGAGACCTTGTTCGGGGAAAGGTAATGTATTATCCATGGTAGCCAGGACAAATATACGATGAGAGTCTAGTACCTTCTCCACAATGCCATGCCATGAGAGATGGTTCAGTTCTAGTCGCCTTTTATGGTGATTGTAGTTATGTGGCTTGATCATGATCCAATTTATCCCCTTTGAAAGAGAATGATGAGACCTATGATCAGGCATTTGGAGTGAAAGCCTCAAGCTCAGAGGATCCTATAGAATTTTCGAAAGACGGGAATCAGTGGCGTAGCAACATGTAGTGCAGAGTGGTCAGTTGAATACCCTTCATCGAAAAATTATACTATGTACATAGAAAATTATTCGAAGAATATAGGTCAAAAAATATCTTTTATATGCATATATTAAATCTTGAACATCCTTAATGAAATTTCTGGCTTCGCCACTTACAGGAATCAACTTAAAGGTATCAATCAATATAGTTCCTCTGCCATGATTCGTCTTCTAGACCATTGTAGTTGTATTATTTTTGAAAACTAGGTATGTTTTATTTTATTTATGCCAGTAACAAATCCTCTTTCTAATTGCATCACCGGAGAAAATTCTGATAACTAAACAGTTCACCTACATCTAGAGTATAGTCGTATAGATTTAATCAAGCTTGGGTGGCCATTGCATTTTATTGTCTCTAAATGGAATTTTTCTGAAGCATAAAATGGATGATAAAAGGAGACGACCTGTGTATAATGTAGATAAACTTTGATGTGCTTGTTCTGTCAATCATTCGAAAGTAAGACCAATATCTGGCCAAAAGCCAACAAACCTTGCTTCCATTCTATATCTCCTCCTAGGTGCTCACTCAGTTGGACCAATGTTTGTTTCTACAGATTTATCGTGCATTCTGCTACTTATTTCTTGTTCTATAATATTATTCCATATTTAAATAGAGAATGCATGATGATTTATTTGTTTACTTTTGTACGAGATGAATATACTGTGGTAGATATGCTAAACTATGTAAATTCTTGCAGGTACTGTTGGTGCTCAGGTAGAAGCTGTAGCTCCAAATGGACAGAGACTAGCTGTAACAGCTACTGAAATATTACTATGGAAAAACCTTGTGTTGATGTTGCATCAGAGAAATCAGGACCTGCTGCTCTACATTATGAACACAAGGATGAAGCTTCAGTTTATTGGAAAATGGGAAGGTCTGAGGTATCAAAAATACTGGATAAATCTAAAAGTTCCCAAGCACTCGATGTGTCTATTATGATCACAGAAGAGAAATTGCAAAAAGGCAAATGCCCTACCCTTCTTTTTGATGCATCTGTACCTAAAGACTGGGAAAAATCGTTTGAAGATCAAGGGGATTGCTCCAAGGAGTTATGTGAAGGAGAAACTAAAAGGAAGAGGAGGGAAGAGTTTCCACCAGATGACCAGGGTTGGAAAAGGAAAGTTCCAGAAGAAGGATGCCTTCCTTGACCATCTAGTAACAAAATCAGGTGAAGAAACTGATATAATCTACTGTTGCAAAAGTGGAGAAACTGTCAAAAAGAAGAAACATAACAAGCTTAAGGACTACGCTACTCCACAAAATGGTGGTCTTTTGTCCGGTTTGCTTGTTTTTGAATGTGATCCAGTTTATGGAGCCGAATTGGGAAATGCTACTGGTGCATTTAAGCATTTGAAGCAATTACAATCAACGTTTTACCAAAAGAGTTGTTGTCCAGATGAACATGAGAAGACTAACAAAAAGCAAACACTCTTGTGCCAAGACGAACATATGACTTGGAAAGAAGAGTTGAGAGGCTTGAGGTCATTTCATATGACGAATAAGTATGGTGACCAAAAACTCTTGACACCCCAAGAAGGGGATGACGTTGACATCCAATCAACATTGTCAGTGTAGTCTGAAAAGAAGTTCATCGAGGAGCCTGAAAAGAAAAGCTGAACCAACAATGCTGGTAATAGAGTTCTCTCCTCAAACCATGCTTCCAACTGCTTCAGAATTAAAAGCCAAGTTTGCATATTTTGGCATCTCTTGAGGATCAGCAACATGTCAAATTGTATTTATGAACAAGTCTAATATGTTTCGAACAGAGATATTCATTGATCAATGATATGATCACTATGTCATGTAACGAGGATATACGCAACATTTTTGTGGTTCAATGAACTATTTACAGACTTCCTGTACCCTCTTGCTCCTTTCACCAGACTGCAAGAGCAAATTTAACGCCAAATGAATCGTTCTTAACCTCAGCATCAGCTCTAATATTGACTACTTTATTTCTATTACAGAATCTGTAAATGGGATGTGAATTAAAATCCTTCTAAGCCTCACTTGTTGATCTCCTCTCCAAAGTTTCTCTCCACGTAACAATCAGCGTAGTTCTCCTCCTATGCCCCTTTTCAGATCAGCAACAGCATCAACTTCTACTTTTCCTTCTTTCAACTCTTCAACACTGTTCAACTGCAGCTCTTTGAATGATTCTGAAATATATATAGACTTCTGATTTATCAATCAGTGTACAGATGCTATATTGAAGGAAAATGCAGTGTAAATAAAGAAGACAATCTTGCAACTTCCTCTACTTATAACTTGTTTCACTTGCATACAACAAACAAAATCATACAACGAATTCCATTCAAACTTCGTTATTTCAAAATAGTTCCAATCAGAGCCCCCAAATTCCACTAAATGGAACTGTTATTGCTCAAAAAATTCCAATGAATTTGATCTGTAGAGAACATCGACAGCAACATATGAACTTTAGAACGGAAGTTCACCAAATTATCAATTGAAAAAGGTAGAACAAAGCCTTCTTGACGTAGAAAAACCTCTTCGCACATACATATACACGCAAACAGAAAACGAAAACATCCACGGCAACATATGAACTATAGAACGTCTATCAATTGCTACACAGAAAAATAAATCAGAAAATCACTAATTACTTATCAATTGAAAAAGGTAGAACAAAGCCTTTTGACGTAGAAATGCCTCTTCACACATACATATATACACGCGCACAGAAAATGAGAACATTGACGGCATCATATGAACTTCAGAACGTCGATAAATTGCTACTCAGAAAATCATCAATTACTTAACAATTGAAAAAGGTTGAACAAATCCTTTTAACGTAGAAAAGCCTCTCCACACATACATATACACACAAACAGAAAAAGTAAGATATACCGTCAATTTTCTGCTCGTCGTCCTTCAAGTTCTTCTCAACAGCATCTTTCTCAGTTTCAACATCAATCATTGTCTTCACATTCTCCTCTGAAATTGATAAACGAAAAGTAGATTTGAAATATTTACATTTTGATATCAATTACTGATACTAATTGATGCAAACAAACAGAACATTTGTTTACCTTCACGTTCCTGATGTGTAGTATCCTTCATTTTCAGAATCTCGTCCAGCATCTCCTTCATACTTTCAGCAGCATCAAAAACAGTTGCATTAGGCTTTGTCCATTCGACCGATTTAAGCAATCTGAGTTTACAATCCAACTTGTTCAACGTCTCTCGAAGGAGTTTGCACTCTTCCGATTCATCATCAGTTCGATAGTACTGTTTGGAGCTCTTTCTAGAAAACTCATAGCCGATTTCATAGCCGAAATCATCATAATTCCGATACTGTTTGGATCTCTCTCGTAAATCATCCTGGCCGATTTCATATCCGAAGTCATCATCATCCATTTCTCTGATGAAATAACAGATAATCTAACCAAAAAAAAAAAAAGGAATGAATTCAAACAAATGAAATTGCTTGAACTAAAGATGAATAATACCTGCAATTTGTGCTTTGGCTTTCTGAAGAAATTGTGTGAGAGAGAGAGAGAGGAGTTTGGCGCCTAAACAGAAAACTTGAAAAATATGTACTCCAATAGAAGCTTCGGGACTGAACTCTCTCTTTGTTAGCCTGTTTGGCCAAGCTTCTAAAATCAGCTTATTTTGAAAAAGTATTTTGGTGAGAAACAATTTTGTGTTTGACCAATAAATTTAAAAAACACTTTTGAACATCAATTAGTGTTTGACCAAACTTTTTAAAATTGTTTTTAAGTGTATTTTTTTCAAAAAGTGCTTTTAAGTAGAAATTACTTTTTTTAGCTTCTGAAAAACTGCTTCAGCTACTCCTCACACTTATTTTTTCCAAAAAGTTTGACCAAGCACCTTTTTTTTTTTTTTTTAAATAAGCACTTTTGAAAAAAATAAAATAATTTTGGAAAAAAATAAAAAGGCCATATATATAGTGTGATTTTTGCAGCGAGCAGTTGTAACTGCCTGGCGCGTGTATGAGCAACGGTTTGTGTTTGTATCCCACGTAGCAACTTCTACGCTAAGTTTCTAATAATTCTTCTTGTTGGTTAAAAGTCACTAGATAAAGTAGGTGTTTGGGGTAATATTTTGAAGAAAAAAAGGAATTGCTTCCTTTGTTTTAATTTATTTTTCTAATTTTAATTTAATACAAAATTTATAAATTAAAGAATTTTTTTGAATTTCGATCTTAAACTAAAAATATGTAAAATATATCAAAATACCCTTTAAGCATGCTAAGAAAGTTGAAATTAGCAAGTCATCAAAAAAATTATAAACTAAAAGAAAAAATTGAATCTTGATCTTAAACTAAAAATATGTAAAATGTATCAAAATACTCGCATTTTCAATCCATTTAAGTTCAACCCAAATCATTCATTTTCTATTACTATCTGAACTAACAAACATACCATTAATCATTTTTAGGATCTTATTTTTCTTTTCAGCTACATCATTTAATTTTAGAAAATATGGAGGTGTTGTCTCATGTATATATTAGTACTGGATATAAGGGAGTTCGTGTTAGCACGGGCCCAATATATATTATTTTCTTATCTCAATTTATGTGACACAAGTAGAATTTAGATAATCAATCAAATTTTTATATATTTTAAGTTGTTAACTATTGTGATTTGTTATACTTTTTACATAATTTTCAAATAATATATGTTATCCTCTCTGTTCCAATTTATGTGGCCTTGGTACAATTTCAGAGTCATCTAAATTTTTTATATATTTTTTAAATATTTTAAGTTGTTAATTATTGTGATTTATAGTACTCTTTCTTCTGTTTCAATTTATATGACACTGATTAAATTTGGAAGTCAACCAAATTTGTATTTTTTTAAAATATTTTAAGTTGTTAATTATTGTGATTTACGTAATTTTTAAATATATAACAATTTAAAAGAAAAGTAAGATAAACAAATTAAAACAGAGAAAATATAAAAGGAAATATCTAAGCAGGCGCGTCGACCTCGTGCCTACTTCTTCCCAGCCTGTGTTAGCACGAACTCATATATATATTATTTTTTGTCTCAATTTATGTGACTCATATAAAATTTAGATAGTCAATTAATTTTTTTATAAGATTTTTATATATTTTAAGTTGTTAACTATTGTGATTTATAATAATTTTTTCATAATTTTCAAATAATATCTATGTTACTCCGTCTGTCCCAATTTATGTGACATTAATACAATTTGGAGAGTCAACTGAATTTTTTTTATATTTTTTAAATATTTTAAGTTGTTAGTTATTGTGATTTATAGTACTTTTTTTTGTCCTAATTTATGTGGCACTGATAAAATTTAGAAAGTCAACCAAATTTTTATGTCTTTTAAATATTTTAAGTTATTAATTATTGTGATTTATACTAATTTTTACGTAATTTTCAAATATATAATAGATCAAAAAAGAAAAGTAAGATAAACAAATTAAAATAAAAAAAGTATAAAAGAAAATATTCAAGCAGGCACGTCGATCTCGTCCCTGCTTAACTCCCTCTTATAAGATAGTGTAATTTTAAGTTGTTAATTATTGTGATTTATAGTACTTTTTTTTTGCCCCAATTTATGTGGCACTGATAAAATTTGGAAAATCAACCAAATTTTTATGTCTTTTAAATATTTTAAGTTATTAATTCCTCGGGGGGATATGATGATGTGCATGGGGGCTTTGGTTTCGGCGAGCGAAACAATGGAGGAGCCTCACTTTTGGATTTTGCTAGGGCTTTTGGGTTGGTGGTAGCGAACTCGAGCTTCCCGAAGAAGGAGGAACACTTGGTTACCTTTCGTAGTTCGGTGGCCAAGACGCAGATAGACTTTTTGCTCCTTAGGAAGAGTGATAGAGGTCTTTGTAGGGATTGTAAGGTGATGCCCAGTGAGAACCTTTCGACCAAGCATAAACTCTTGGTGATGGACTTGAAGATTGAGAAAATGAGACGGAAGAGGAGGGTGGTTGACCGGCCGAGGATTAAATGGGGAAGTTTGACTTCAGCCAAGGCCTTGGAGTTAGGGGAGAAGTTAGTGACTTCGAGGGCTTGGGAGAGTAGGGGGAATGCGAATAGTATGTGGGAAACGACTTCTAGTTGCCTCAGGGAGTCGGCTAGAGAGGTGTTGGATGTTGCGAAAGGCCGCTCTGGCAGGCATCGCAGGGACTGGTGGTGGAATGAAGAAGTAAAAGGGAAGGTGGAGGAAAAGAAGGGGGCTTACGTGAGGGTAGTCAAAAGTAAGGCTGATGAGGAGAAACAGACGAATAGGGAGGTGTATAAGGTAGCTAGGAGAGAGGCTAAGTTGACAGTTACGGCGGCTAAGACAGCAACTTTCGAGAGCTTATATGTAGCTTTAGAAGGTAAGAATGGGGATAAGAAGTTGTATAGGCTAGCCAAGGAAAGGGAGAGGAGGGCTCGGGACCTTGACCAAGTGAAGTGTATCAAGGAAGAAGATGGTAAAGTATTGGTGGATGAGGTTCTCATTAGGAAGAGATGACAGTCATACTTCCATAAACTATTGAACGAAGAAGGGGACAAAAGCATTGTGCTGGGGATTTAGAGCATTTGGAGAGGCAACGTGATTATGGTTATTGTCGGCGTATAAGGTTTGAGGAGGTTATAATGGCTATTGGTAGGATGCATAGGGGTAGAGCGACGAGGTCAGATGAGATCCCGGTGGATTTCTGGAAGTGTATTTGAAGTGGTTGACAGGGTTGTTCAATGTCATTTTCAGGACGGCCAAGATGCTTGAAGCTTGGAGATGGAGTACGATGATCCCTTTGTACAAGAATAAGGGTGACATTCACAATTGCAACAACTACAAGGGTATCAAGTTGTTGAGCCACACCATGAATGGTACGATCTTGGTTAGCTTGGAGCATAATTGGAGGGGCTTGTATATGAATGGTAGCTTGGAGCCCGGAGGAAGCTATGGAGCAACAAATACATAAGGCCATGGGTGATCAAGATGCCATTTGAGCAATCAAGAAGGGCCCTTGTGGGTTATTTCCAAAATAGTCACTTTTGGGCTATTTTTGTAATAGGCTATTTGTGTAAAGGCAATAACTATAAATAGTTGCCTTAGCCATTTTCATACTTAGATTATTGATGATTGAATTGTCTTGAATAGACTTGATATTTAGTTAGGTTAGGATATTGATTGGGTTCAATTCCAATTATTAGTTTAGAATGAGTGATTAGGGTGGATTCCCGAATTGCTTGTGTTATCTTCTTTGCTTAATTGATCATCGAGTTATCATCTTGTGGATTCAATTTGGTTTCTCGGGCATTGGATTGAGTTCTCTTCTCCCTTGGTTGATTGTGGATTCAATTAGCCCTTCTTTCTTCTATTCTCATCCCTTTTTCTAATCTATCCCTCTAGCTTCAATTTGTATTGTTTGTTTTTGTGTTTCCGATATCGATTTTGATCATTTTCGATTGAGATCGTTATCATCTTGGTATCAGAGCTCGGTTTAGGTTTGTTTCCACAAATCTAAGTCTTGGAAATTTGATATCTTCAAAATCCAAAAAAAATAAAATAAAAATCGTCCAAAAAAAAATAAAAACGAAATTTTTTCTTGTTTGATTTCTTATTTTTGACACTAGATTCTTGTTCCGTAGTATTTTTTGAGTCTAGATTTCAAATTATATTCAATTTGGAGTTGTAGAAGTGAAATTGCCATTGAAGAACTTTGAAGCTTTGAAAACTTGCAAACTTGAAAAGTGGGTCTTTGGATTGGGGAGAAATTGGAGCTTAAAAACTATTGGGGTTTGTTCCCTAAGTCGAGAGGAAGCTAATCCTAAAGTTTGAGCCAATTCTGAGTTGATTTGAAGGTGTTGGTGTTTAGTGTGTGTTCTTGGTGTTCTAGGTGTTTTTGATATTTATCAAGAACATATTGAAGAAGAAGCCAAAAGGTACATTTGATTTAACTTTTCCAAGTCAAAGTGGTTAAAGATGTTTGTTGGGTCCACAAGTGGAATTTAAAAAAAAAAAAAAAAAATTCAAAGGACCAAATCTGCCCCTTAGAAAAAGTTTTGGGGGCTGAAATGCACACTTGCAAACTTGGACAGAATGCTTCAAATTTTGGGACCCCAAAATTTTTCTAAGTGTTGGAACTCTTAAGACCTCAAAATTTTTCGAAGTGTCCAAACTTCAAATTTCTTCTTCTACACTCATTTTTCTTCTATTTCTCTACTAATTAACAACTAATCAACATCTTTAATTACTTGTTAACTAGTTTAAAAACATCAAATCATCTCTTTGATTCTCCAAATTAAGCAACAACAAGTAGTTTCTCCTACTTTTGTTACTTAATTCTTGAGTTCAAATTCTTTCGTGCTTCTTCTTCCTTCTTTTCTTGTTGATTAATTTCTTGATTCAAGTCCGTTTAGAGTCTTTCAAGTCGTCCTTCTTTCAAGAGTCACAAGGCTCCATTCCTCCAGAAGGTTAGATAACCTTGAATTGATTGAGCAAAACTAGTAACACTATCAATTTGGGAAAAAAGCCATAGTAGGTGAGTTGAGAGCTTACATAATGAGTGGCGTGAAGATTTTATTACTAACTTGTTTGCTAGTTTTGTAGGTACAAAAGGAGGTATAAGGAAGGATGTCATCCATAGCCTCGGAATCTTTTGAAGGGGAATCTTATGAAGGCTATGATTGTGATCATGAATTATATGATTGTGAGAACTTCTACTTCGAAAATGAATGTGAAATGAATGGGGCTTATGGCTCTTATGATGAACATGAAGGAGTAGAAGTATCTTATTGTAAATCCGATAGTGAAGATGAAGAGTATGGGGATTATCATATTACACACCATGGTGATGAAGACGATGTGAGGAACGATGCTTTCTCCCATATTTCTTATGAATCATTTGAGGAAGATTGTGATAGAAGGGGATATTGTGAAGATGAATTACCATCCTTGTCTTGTGCTACTTCCTATCCTAGTCGAGGGGGTATAGATGTGTGGGTGCAACCAATTCGAAGACGTTGTGTGAACCATAGGAGAAAAACATCCTCTACTTCTTGGAATGCAAGAACTTATACTTCTTATTCTCCTTATAATGTGACTTGTTCTCCTTATGGTAATGATGTTGGAGGTAGAATTGAAGGATCAATAAGCCATGAAAGTAGAGTGAAATCAAATGAGCCCCTTCCGGTGAGGGATCTTGAATCTTTAAGAATTAAAGAATTAGGGGATGCCATACAAAGAGGAGTTGACAAGGTCATTCGATGGGTTGCCAATCTTAATCCCGAGGAGTTACAAAAGATGTTGAAGAAAACTACTCCTCATGAAGATGAACCCACTAAGGAGTTGAACATGGAAGTCAAAACATCCACACCTTGTGCACCAAAGTGGAAGCTTGAAGTGAAGGGATCATCTAACCCTTCACAAGGGATACTTGGCGCTTGTCCGAACTCCAATGAAATTGAGAGACAAAAGATTGAGAGGAGTAAGGGTGTGATAAGTGACAACTCTAGAGTGGAAAAAAGAGAGGTTGTGTGGAGTGATGTGAGAGGGTTGTCACAACCTTATACTAACTTTTGTACCCTCTCTTCTTTTTCTAGTTGTCTTAATTCTTGTGCAGGTATTCTTGAAAGCAACCCTATTGTGGAACCTCAAAATGTGAAACATCATGAGGTGGTTGAAAGATTTCAAAGAAAGCAATTGTGCTCAAATGTTTGTAACCAAGGTGAAGACAATTCTTCTTATGAGCTACAAGGTAACAAAGCTAACTCTTGCACTTTATTGAACTTGGAAGATCATTGTGTGGTTAGTGGACAATTGAGTGTAAGTGATAGCTTGTATATGTGTGAGCTTAAAGATCCTTTACCTTGTGATGATCTTGATGACACCTTGTTGCATGATGATGATGCCATTGTTGTGAGTGCCCAACACTAGTTGATCCTATAGATGACTTGATTGATTCTTCTAGTAAGATCGATTTGAGTCCATCTAGTGTTAGCACTTGTGACTTGAGTGAAAATGCATTGTCATGCAATGGGGGTAGTCAAATGCTAGTTGGATATAATGATGGTAATCATGTGTGTGATTCTTTTGAGCTTGATATGCTACCAATTAGTGTTCATTGTGGTGTTGACCAACTTGCTTGTAATGATGACCTACTAATTGAGGAGTTGTGTGATGTGATAAATGAACCTCAATTTAGTAATGGTAATGATATAGTTGGTCATATAGTTAGTCATGTAGGATCTTTACTTAGAGGTGATGATTCCTTGAGTGTTGATTCCATTTCTAATTCTTGTCATGAGGATTTTGAGGTGGAGTATGTTTTTAAGGATAATCCCTTGTTTGAGCTTGACATGACTAATGAAGATGAAATGCATAGTGATGTGTTTTGGAATGATGGAAGTGTAGCCCCTCTTGAAGGCTACCAAGTGATTGAGAATCCACTATGGTATGATGACACACTTTCCAAAGACGAAACTCTCTTCTTGAAAGATGATCGTACGTCTATTGGAGGGGTTAGTGGTCAAAAGGAAAGGGGTGTATGTTCTCTAATGACCACTTCATTCTTGTGTGACCCCACTCTTGATCAAGGCCTTAATGCTTGTGGATCAAAGGGTGATTCTATATGTGGGCACACCTTGGATGAGGTTCATTTAAGTAACACCTTTCTCTACTACCTCTTTGCATATGATGATGTCCATGTTTGTATGTGATTTGTTTTATATAGAGGTAGGGGTTTCTTGGGTTGGTCCATTTGCCTTTGTGACCAAACTATGTGGGCCTTTTATATCTTTGACCCTGGTAAACACTCATGGGTGTTTGAACCAATGGAGACACCACATTTGGTATGGTCTTATGGGGGAATAGGGAAGCAATTGTGTCTTAGGACCTTTGAGGTTTCTTTGTTCCATGATATTTCTCATAGCCGGATCCTTTGTATGTTCTATAATGCATTGCTCTTATTTGACACAAAGGATAGTTGGTTGTATTTTAAATGTGTGCCTCCTTGGCAAGTTGGTATGGTTGATAACCCGTGTGCTAAACCTCATGCTATGAGGATATATTTGTTGTTTGTCCTTCTTATGTTTTTGCAAGGTTCGAATTCGAGGACGAATCCTTTTGAAGAAGGGGAGGATGGTACGATCTTGGTTAGCTTGGAGCATAATTGGAGGGGCTTGTATATGAATGGTAGCTTGGAGCCTGGAGGAAGCTATGGAGCAACAAATACATAAGGCCATGGGTGATCAAGATGCCATTTGAGCAATCAAGAAGGGCCCTTGTGGGTTATTTCCAAAATAGTCACTTTTGGGCTATTTTTGTAATAGGCTATTTGTGTAAAGGCAATAACTATAAATAGTTGCCTTAGCCATTTTCATACTTAGATTTTTGATGATTGAATTGTCTTGAATAGACTTGATATTTTAGGTTAGGATATTGATTGGGTTCAATTTCAATTATTAGTTTAGAATGAGTGATTAGGGTGGATTCCCGAATTGCTTGTGTTATCTTCTTTGCTTAATTGATCATCGAGTTATCATTTTGTGGATTCAATTTGGTTTCTCGGGCATTGGATTGAGTTCTCTTCTCCCTTGGTTGATTGTGGATTCAATTAGCCCTTCTTTCTTCTATTCTCATCCCTTTTTCTAATCTATCCCTCTAGCTTCAATTTGTATTGTTTGTTTTTGTGTTTTCGATATCGATTTTGATCATTTTCAATTGAGATCGTTATCAATGAACGTCTGGGAGAGGGTGGTGGAATTAAGGCTAAGGAAGATTGTGACTATTTCCGAGAATCAGTTCGGCTTCATGCCTGGACACTCTACTACCGATGCTATTCACCTTGTGAGGAGGATGGTGGAGCAATATAGGGAGAGGAAGAAGGACTTGCACATGGTATTTATCGACCTAGAAAAAGCTTATGACAAAGTTCCCAGGGAGGTTCTTTAGAGGTGCTTGGAGGTTAGAGGGGCACCGGTGGCGTACACTCGGTCGATTCAGGACATGTACGATGTGCCAAGACTCGAGTCAGAACTGTGGGCGGGGATTCAGAGCATTTCCCCGTGATGATGGGATTGCACCAAGGATCGTCCCTTAGCCCGTTTCTGTTTGCCTTGGTAATGGATGTTTTGACAAGACAAATCCAAGGTGAAGTGCCATGGTTTATGTTGTTTGCGGACGATATTGTTTTGATTGACGAGACTCGTGAGGGAGTTAATGCTAAGTTGGAGGTTTGGAGACAAACTCTGGAGTCTAAAGGGTTCAGGTTGAGCAGGACGAAGCCAAAATATTTGGAGTGCAATTTTAGCGACATGTCTCAGGAATCCGTTGTGGAAGTGAGGCTCGATACGCATGCCATCCAGGGGAGAGATAGCTTCAAGTACCTTGGGTCTATTATCCAAGGAGATGGGGAGATTGACGAGGATGTTACCCATCATATTAGTGCAGGGTGGATGAAATGAAGGCTCGCTTCAGGAGTCTTGTGTGATAAGAAGGTGCCTCCTAGACTGAAAGGCAAGTTCTAAAAAGTTGCAGTTAGACCGACTATGCTGTACGGGGAAAAGTGTTGGCCAGTCAAGCACTCTCATGTTCAGAAGTTGGAGGTAGCGGAGATGAGGATGTTGCGTTGGATGTGTGGGTTTACTAGGAGAGATAGGATTAGGAATGAGGATATTCGAGACAAGGTGGGAGTGTCTTCAGTAGAAGACAAGATGCGAGAAGTGAGCTTGAGGTGGTTCGGGTATGTGAACAGGAGATTCAGGGAGGCTCCGGTGAGGAGGTGTGAGAGATTGGCTATGGATGGTTTCAAAAGAGGTAGAGGTAGACCGAAGAAATATTGGCGAGAGGTGATTAGACAAGATTTGGCGCAGTTGCGGCTTACCGAGGACATTACCTTAGGTAGGAAGGTGTGGAGGGCTCGGATTAGGGTAGACGGTTAGTAGGTAGGTCTGCTTCATACTAGTAGGTAGGGTTGTGCACTAGTTAGTAGTTGTAGGTCTGCTCTTGTAGTTCTTATTCTTTAGTTTTGCTGCTTTCGTAGGGTTTCGTGTGGTTCGGGTATAGTACTATTTTGTTATAGTATACTTCTGTGATTGCTTGTTGTCCTTTTACTGTGTATATCTCTTGTACTTTTATTTCGACCTCTTATGGTCCTTTTTGGTCTTGAGCCGGGGGTCTATCGGAAACAGCCTCTTTACTTCATTTGAGGTAAATGTACGGTCTGCATACATTCTACCCTCCCAGATCCCACTTGGTGGGAATACACTGGGTATGTTGTTGTTGTTGTATTTATACTACTTTTTACGTAATTTTCAAATATATAATAGATCAAAAAAGAAAAGTAAGATAAACAAATTAAAACGAAAAAAGTATAAAAGAAAAAATATCCAAGCAGGCACGTCGACCTCGTGCCTGCTTAACTCTCTCTTATAAGATAGTGTAATTTTAAGTTGTTAATTATTGTGATTTAGAGTACTTTTTTGCCCCAATTTATGTGACACTGATAAAATTTAGAAAATCAACCAAATTTTTATGTCTTTTAAATATTTGAAGTTATTAATTATTATGATTTATACTACTTTTTACGTAATTTTCAAATATATAATAGATCAAAAAAGAAAAGTAAGATAAACAAATTAAAACGAAAAAAGTATAAAAGAAAATATTCAAGCAGGCACGTCGACCTCGTGCCTGCTTAACTCCCTCTTATAAGATAGTGTAATTTTAAGTTGTTAATTATTGTGATTTATAGTACTCTTTTTGCTCCAATTTATGTGGCACTAATAAAATTTGAAAAATCAACCAAATTTTTATGTCTTTTAAATATTTTAAGTTATTAATTATTGTGATTTATACTACTTTTTACGTAATTTTCAAATATATAATAGATCAAAAAAGAAAAGTAAGATAAACAAATTAAAACGAAAAAAGTATAAAAGAAAATATCCAAGCAGGCAGCACAAGTAGGCACGTCGATCTTGTGCCTACTTAACTCCCTCTTATAAGATAGTGTAATTCCTTAATTTTCACAAAAAAAATATTTAAAGTAAAACTTACTCAGCACCTCTGTCATGATCTACCTTTTGATCTTCTTATTTGATTGATTCTCTTTTTCAGATTTTATTAATACTTAACAAATATACTCTTGTATATTTTCTAAAAAAGTTTATAAACTTACATAATACATTTTATTCCTCTGGTCATAGTCTGTTTCAATTTTCTTAGATCAGTGTGAATCAGTCTTAGTTTCAGTATAAATTTCACACTTAATTTTTTTTGATATTTGAATAATGAACATAAAAAATATAACATTCAGTATGAATTTTCTTAATGAAAGTAAACTAACATGTCTCAATCTAGCATGCTATAAATTAAAAAGTCAATCAAATAAGTAAAAGAACTATTATTTTCATTCATAATATATAATACAAGTAAATCATATGACCGGTTGTAATACCTTGCAACAATTCTTTTTTAACACGACCTTATCATATTTAAAAGAGCATTCAACTCAATCTTTAATAATTCCATAAAGATCAAATTGGCTTAAATAATATGAACATTATTTAGAATATCATAAATTGCCAAAGTTCTGCTACATGTAGTTTCAAAAGAGCTCTGTCTTTCTTAAAAACTTGAGTACGTACTACTTGAATCACCAACATAAATAACTTTTTCTCCCTTCTCAACTTGAATGTAAGACAAAGTATTTAATATTAGCATAATGTGCTAATGGAATTAAAATCCTAACACTCAATCTTTTACATTTACATTGACCATAAAATTCACTTGAGAAATAACTGTAACAATTATATTTGTCGCTTCAACTAAATTTAGTTTAGCCTTAGGGGGATTGACATCTTTTTTTTTCAGCATTGAGCAACATGATGGCTAATTTGTCACACATAAAGCAATTGCCTTTTTTATTGAAGGTTTATAGTTGATTTTGGACTCAAACCATGTCTTTAATTGTACTTATTGTTTAACTTGCTCTGATGCTTGTTGTCCTCCACAATATTGGCCCTACTAGGAATCTCCTTTATTTTGTGTCATGCCCTAGGTTAGCCCCTAGACGTAACACGGGACCTAGGATCACAAGTGATTCCAACCCTGAGTCTGGCATACAACAAGCATACTGAAATAATACTAACTAAGCGGAAACATAACGGAATAGATCACATAATTAAAGAAGTTTCAATTCAAAATAACTGAGATAAAATGTTGTCTGAGAAATAAAACCAACTACATCAATTGGGTCTGACTCTATGTCTGAAAGCCTCTAATACTGATGAGCTGCTGGGATAAGCCCCCAACTAACTCTATAATACCAAAAATAGGAACAAACTGATTAACTCAAAAAGCATAAAGAAACGTCCTCGGATGATGAGGACTCACCACTGACTGTCGCTGATATGGCACTGGTACGAGCTAATCACGCGGCTGAATCTGAGAACCTGAATCTGCATCATGATAGGATGCAACATATAGAGTATGCGTCAATACTTCAGATGTACTGAGCATGATGGATATGCAAAACTGACGGAAGGTATAAACATGCTAAAATAGTGATAAACTATTTAAACTGAACTAAACTGTAGTACATAGGCACACAATACAGTCATGTATAAAAGAGCTGAAATGCAAGAATAAATTTGAAAACATATTAAAAACTGAGAATAAACATAGACTGAGGGCCTGAGGTACGACTTTACTGAAATTAATACTGTGGGAGAGTCTTTTAACCGATATAAATCACGTGAGCTAAACGTGGAGTCTGATGTATACGCCCCATCGAGAGGACCCAATATACCTTGCCAGAGTATAAAGGTATAGCTGATATGATCACTAGTTCTGAAGTCCAACTGAAAGTATCATTTTCTGAAATACTATGATAGACTAAAACCTGACCAATTTCATGCTTAAAATTTTAATGCTAATAATCTAGGTTAAATTTTGAAGAAAGCTAGTTCCTGTGAAAATGCTATAATTTCAAGCAAAATTCTTGACTTCTTTAAAATCTTGTGAAAATCCATGCAATTTAATAAAACCAATATATATATATAATTCAGTAAAATGGGAGGAAGTCATATATGAAGCATGAGAAGAGATTTCTATAACAATCTGCATAAAAGGGTAAGAACCCTAGTTTCTAAATTCATAAAAATCATTGTAAAAGTCTGAGATTATTGGGCATAAGGGCAGACTAAACCCTTACTGAAAACCCACATACATGGTGGATGATAATCTCTGAAGAAAAATCTGAAATTGAAGCTTGGAGGAGAATCCCTAGGTCTGAACTTTGGAGAAGAATGCTTTTTTCTGACATGAGAGAAGGAATGAGGAGAACTGATGTGTTTTGGAGGTTTTGACTAATTAAATTAAGCCTAAAAATATTTATAGTCAGAACTAAAATAAGAAGGAAAGGTCTACCCCTGAAAAACTAAATTAAAAACTGCTAAAATTCTCGAAATATCGAATTACGAGTTGGTCGACGAACCGTAGATCTGAATGACGGACCATCAACTGATCTGTGGTTCCGTTCCTGAATTCTTGGGGGTCTTCTGATCTGCTGACTCCACGAGTCACAGGATGGACCGTGATTCTGAATGACGGTCCGTGGTTTGACTCGTGATTTCTGGACCTTAAGCTGAGGGTTCTCTGATCAAAAGGAACCACAGATGACAGGACAGACTGTTGTTCTAAACTACGGTTCGTGGTCCCATCTGTGGTTCTGAGGCAGGAAACTGACACCTCTCTGATGACCAAGTCCACATGTGACAGGACGGCTCGTGATTTCAAACCACGGTCCGTGAAGTTACCCGTAGACTGAAGGGGGCCAACACTGGAGGTCAGACCACGGGTCAGATCACGGGTCGTGGTTCTGAAGTATGATCCGTGATCATGATCGTGGTTTTTGAAAACTTTAAATTTTCTGCAAATTTTTCTTGCTAAATACAGTCAAGTAGCTGGTTCAGATTTTGAGGTGTTACATTTTATCAACACAACTTTCTTACGGTTTGTATTTATTACTAAGATATACTTGACCAATTTTTTCAACAATTTTGAAAGTTTTTATCTTTTTGTGTTTTTGATGACTCGAACTTTGCAGTCTTAAAATTGAAAGTTGAAAATATTTATCATTTGAGCAACCCATCTTATTCACAACAGAGTGCACAAATTCCTGCCAATGCTTAAAATTTGTCCAGCAAAGACCTCAATTTTTGAATCATCAAGGAATGATTACACATAGATAATTGGAGATGGAACAATAACGTAAATATTTTATGCACCAGGTGCAGTAACCTAACATTTAGGTTTTCGATAACTGGAGCTTTATTTGAGTTACTAGATGTTTATGAGCTATATATAATTCGATAAGTATTTACTCTTAGGGTAAAAACTTATCCGCACTTGGTGTTTACGCCAAATCAATGGGTGCATGACATGTGTTTGAATATATACAATTATCACTAACCATGATTAATTAATATATATAATTACTTCATTAAATCACTTAACTGTAATAAGTTACATTGATATGGTGTAAACACGTGATGTGGGTAAGTATTTACCCTTAGCTTATTGTACCATAAAAATGTAAGTTGAATTTTGAGATTATGTTAAGAAACATGAATTAATTATGAAGAAGTTTAAAAATACTTACAATTACATTATAATAAATATTTTAAAGAATAAAAATTGGATAAATTAGTGTCGGTTTGGTTTGATTTCAATTTAACCTCTTTTAATTAAAATCAAACTAAACCAAATAGTTATATTCGAGTTTTTCTTTCAATATCAACACAAATCAAACCAAATCACTAGTTGGTTTGATCCAGTTTGGTGCGATTTAACGATTTCCTTCGAACATCCTTAACAAATTGAAACGAGAGTAAATATTTAAAGTGCTTCACTTTAGTATTTACGGTTATATATTGCATTATTAAAATGCCAATGAAAATCATTAAATTGTCAATCAAACACCATATAATTTAATGTATCGAATTTTATATATAGCGAAAAAATCAAATATGATACAAGTTAGGCTCGAACTAAATTATACATATTGCATTATTAAAATGCCAAAGAAAAATGTGAATGGGGTGAGAGAGGCTCGAACTCTCGACCTCAGGATAACTCAGAAGCTATGAGACCTACGCGCTAGCCAACTGCGCCACCACCCCTTTGTGCTGATAAAATGAAATTTATCATTGAATCAATATATAAGCTGTGACAAAGATTTAAGGCATAACGGTAAGAGATAATCCATATGCTGTTACGCTTAATCCTTTAATATCAAAAAAGAACTCAATAATCCAAGCATTTTCTCATTTAATATCATTTTAAATTGATAGATTTTGAACTAAGGTGTATAAAATGAACTATATCCATTGTGTAGTTAGATAATTAATTTTATCAAATATGTCCAAATAGGTGAAAGAGAAACTTGGGTTTAATAAGTTGAAATATATATGGAGTTCAACGATCCCTCCTGCCAATAGAGGAGATATTTTCATTATGATGAGACTAATTATACACTATATAATATATATACCCAAGTGTGTTTGGTATGACAAAAGTAATTTTTTAAAATGTTTTTTCTTTTTCACGAGTAAATCACTTTCTATCCTTTGTTACAAAAAAATGTCTTGCAACGAAAGGATTTTTCATCAAGCGAGGAAAATGATTTTCCTTATTTATGAACGTATGTCATTTTACTCACGATTATTTAACTTTTTAGTTACATGTCACTTGCTCCAACCAAACCAACAATCAACATTATACTCAATCTTTAATATTCAAAAATTCATCAAAATGCTATAATATATATTTTTTAAAATAGTATTTTTCTCTCGCCAATCTAACACCAAAAGATATTTGTCAGAACAATATTTTCAATGAAAACATTCTATATGAAAAATGACCTTCATTGTGTCAAACATACATCATGTCATATAAATTTAAACATAAAGGGTGTGTTCTATATGGAGGATAAAATGTTTTTCAAATTTTCGATGTTTAATTGGTTAAAATTTTGGAAAATAGTTTCTCTAGAAAAACATATTCTTTAAAAATAAAAAATATAAATAAGTCCCACAAGGGATATTCATCTTAAACCCCAACCCCGAAGCTCCATCTTCACCACTCCACACCGGTTCCTACCCTTCACCCCTACATCTCATAGTATTTATCTAGATTATATAAAAATGTTTTTAGAATATAATATTTGATTGACTTATCAAAAGAAATAAACCAAATAAGAAATTCACTATTCACTTATTTTCTTGAAAATCATTTTCTAAGAAATAATTTTTTATAAAAAAAAAAACATTTTCCTTCCTACCAAACAAACCCAAAATGGAACAACACATCTATTGGGCCAAGAAGCCCTAATTTATATTGACATGATGATGAGCCTTCTACTTGTGTTATGACATATGAGCGTACCCACACATTCAAAAGTTATTGGGCATCAAAGAAAACTGCAACTTTAATAAAGATTACACATTTACAATGAAAATGCTTTAGATAAATGTATCCTAGAATTCTTTTTATTTTTAAAAAGAAACAAGAAAAATAGTAAGGGTAATTCGGTCTGTTCATTTAGGGGAAGTTATACATTTGACTTCTCGGTCAAAAATATTTACATCTATCAACCTATATACATATATATATTATGTGTATATTGTATATTTGTCGGTTATTTTTATTGGTGAGTGGCTATTTTTATCAATTTCCCTATTTTTTAATCAGATGTTGTAGAGAATGAACAATATTTGGGCCTTCATAGATTATAGCGGTCCTTAGACCTATATAAGTAAAAGGACAGGTTACATATTTGACTGATTGATCAAAATAATTATATTTACTAGTTAAATATATATAAAAATATATACTATTCTATATCAATAATGTATATTTTATATATATATATATATTGTATTATAATATACAAAAAATTATATCTTTACTGACTATTATGTTGATGGACAGTTATACACTGTAAATTACAGTCTGTAATTTTCCCTTACTAAAAAGCTAAAGCAAAAAAAGTGTTCGTTGAGTAAAGTATATACAAAGAAGACCAATACTATGTTCATAAAAACAAAAACAAAAAACTCCCTATTTTGTTGCCTTCATATATTGAGAGTAGTTTGGTTTTGCCTAATAGGATATGTCCAGACTAAACATATTTTTCCTCTTAACTCTAATTATTTAGTAACCTCAACTAATTAAAATACTTTTCGAGCTTAATTCACACGTAACAATATGTAGGTAGATCATGCACCTTCGACTCTTAGATGGTTAATTCATATGCACGGCAAACAGGGTTTCAATTGAATCCCCTTTATGAAAAAGTTTTAATGCGTAAATAGGATAAAAATAATTTTTTATACGTACACATATTGAATTGAATCCCCTTGATAATGATAAGAGAAATACATATTCAAAAAAATTTGTGGCATTTTTTGAATTCTTTTTTTTTAAAATAAAATAAAACACCAGTGGTGGAGGGTTAAGGCAAATCCAAATTTGTATGTTGCCCAAAAAGATACAAATTTTGGAGGAGAACATAAACCATAGCCTCTATTACATAAAGAAGGACGATGCACATAGGAATACAGTAAGACCTGTTGACAAAAGAATATGATTAGACTCGATCTTTACAAAGTGTGTATGTTATTTAACAAAAGAAGGATTACTTTACAGTGTGAAATCCTATATAACTTGATGGCCATTTTGGATGAAAAAGTTTGCTGGATTGTTATCAAATTCTTTCATAATATCAGTCTGGGTACAAAATTGCCTCAATTATCTAACGCAATATTGAATAGTCTTTTCATGTAATAATTAAATGTGTGTGATATCATTTAATTACATGTGATGAGTAAGATCGTCAAACAGATTTTGTCCTAGCTCTGATACCAAAATTGTTGGACAGAGAACAAAGAAAAACTCACAAAACATAAAAAGGAGATCTGCATAAAAAAAATTTCATGTAACCCACTATGATACTTTATCAGCAACACTAATTAAACCTGAGTAAATATAGAAAACTACTTAACAGAAATTAAAAGACTAGTTCTATCAATTTACCTATGTCTCAATTTACTCGGTCCTACTTAGGTTTGAATCACTATTCAACAAAATCTTCCTTCTCTCTTAGGCCGGACTCTTCTACGAAGAATTTGCTTCATCTGTTGTATTTTAGTTCTAGTCTATACACAGATTATGTAATACACAATTTGTTATCAAACTCTTTCATAATATCAGAGCAGAATAATGACCCGCTTCTTTATCCGACATAATATTGAATAATTTTTTTATGTAATAACTACATGATTGTGATATATTTAATTGCTTGTAACGAGTATTAAGACCGTCATCATACACAAATTTGATGAAATAATACAATTCTTTACTTCAAATGACCATTGATAATAAGCTAATATATAATTCCTGTTTGCCTAACATATAGTCAAGTAGCTTTAACAATGTTTCCTTGAGATATATATACCAAATAATAATTATTAATTAGTTTGAATTTCTAACTTTGCATATAGTGTCTCGACTTGTATAGCAAAAAAATTGGAACAAATATGACAACTCAGTACTTATTAGATTGTCTTCGTCCAAAAAACTAAAAAACATATATATAGTCCTGTATATAATAGTTGTAGTACTTTTTTGGTTTTAGTTTATGGCCTTGAAGTTCAATTAGGTTTGCTAGCCTGGAATGCATTAATCATTCACAATCAATGAGATCAAACATTTAATTTCTTTAAATAAAAAAGACCTAGTACTGCTGGCCACATATTATTATGAGAAAATTAAGAAAATAAGTTTTAACAACAACAGTATCATGTATATTCGCACAAAGTAGGGTCTGGAGAGGATAAAGTGTACGCAAATATTATCTCTATCTCAAGGGCGAGGTAGAGGGGCTAATTGTTTCTGATAGATCCTCAGCTCAAGACAAAAATAATACTGAAAAAAGACGTAATGAAAATACAATAAACAATAGAGAGTACCAAAACACAAGAGAGAATAAGTTTGAAATAGTGAATCAACTTGTCACTTCACCTCATTCTCTATCTTCTTCTTTATAACTTTAATTTGCTTAGTTTACATATCGAATCTTTTGTGTTGAAGTGTGTGAACATCTCATCTAAAAGTTTAAGATATAGAGCACATTTTTATTTTACTTAATTATATTCTCACCATGCCTCATCACATGCGGGTCTGATTCTTTTTCGATAATGGGTGGCGGTTAAATTTGATCTCAGTGCGCCTGTCTGCTGATCTGATACCATGTAAAGATATAATTTGTAAATAATGTAACTTCTAATTAAGTTTAAGACTCGTGATAAGAGCTTGAATTTATTATGGATTAACATTATGAGATTTGGTCAATTGTTGATTGACCAATGATATGGAATTAGAAATTTTGAAACTATTTTGATATATACGAATTATGATTAATTATACGTAAGATATTAAGGCTTTGTTTGTATTATGATTAATTTATGTTAATGGATTTGTAATACGTACTTGCATTGTGACTTATTGATTTTAAATGAAGATATATATTGGTATTGTATAAGATTTATATACATAAGATGTGAGTTACTCCTTAACACTTCCACAATATATAATATTGTTCGATTTGAGCCTAGGCTCGCAAAACTTCAAAGCATGTCGATATGATTTAAGGCTTGCTTATCCTCAGTATCTCTTTTGTATTTTGACGATTTGAAATTTGCCTAGAATATTACATTCATAAAAAACTAAGCACTTTCAAATATTTTTATGTATTATTAAAATATTGCCTCAAATCTCTAACAGTTCAACTATATATAGAAACAACTATAGAAAGAACGTGCCAATGTTGATTAACAATATCTTTTCATGAGATCTCTTAATCATTTGAGCCATTTTGATAAAAATGTTTATCCTAAAAGCTGGAACCATAAATATAGATTTGTTTAAACTGTTATGTGATTTTGTCAAAAAAAAAAGTTCCTTATAATTAAAAGACTTTTTCTCAACTATTACATACTAACATTATCGAATTCGCGGTGTTCGATATCCGTATTGGGCTTCGACTAATCTGAATTTGCGGTGCATAATGCCCATTTAAGAGGGTACTCCATTACGGTATCTTTTTCATATCTAATTAAAAATGAAGGGATCCTATCCAATATTCCACCACAACCCTTATTGATTTTGATAGGCTATACACTAAAGTTTTAGAACATTTTTGTTCGAATTATTGACTTTTTAGTAATGAAAATGTTCTGAGGGTACCAACTTTAGAAGAATAGGACATAGAAGTTTCTAATGAATTTCAACCAATTAAAGTTGAAGTGACGAGTCCAGTTATTTCTTGGTAACAATTTTATTCATCAACTTTTAATAGGACATAGGTGGAAGACACGATCATTACTGGAGATTTCAATTTTATTTTCTAATGTAGTCCAGCCAATATTACACCAGAAATATAATTAACTACCCACATGGATAGCAATTAACTTATGTTTGGTAGATATATAACATAAATAATAATTGGAGCATTACTATATCAACAACAATAACATATCCCGTGTAATTTCAAGAATGGGGTTTGTGGAGGGTAGTGTGTATGCAGCCTTATTCCTATTTTATAAAGATAAAAATGTTATTTCCGCGAATAGACTCTCAATTCAAGTAAGACATAATAAAATGATGCAAGGAAAGGAAAATACAGTATTAAAGTAACCATGCTTATATAATGAAAAAAAGAACATTAGCAACAACGCATAATATGATAATTGAAGCAAAGGAAACAATATGTAATAATAAAATCGAAGAACAAGATAGTATGTGAGTAATAATAACAATACTGACAAGAAAAACTAGACAACACTCGATTATCTAGCTACTAACCTTCTACCTTAATTTTTTTAATCTCCATGTTATCCTATTTAGGATCATGTCCTCGGTAAACTACTGGAAACCGTTGAACACATTAACTATAATAAGGGAATTAGTTCAGGTTTTTATGGACAAAGTTTTTTAGGTGAAAATGGAAGTAATTATAATATGCACAGGCTTTAATTTAGCTTTAGCACCATGCACCAACTGGAATTGAAAGCAGCTTTGCAAGAATGAGTAAAGATAAGAGAGAAACACAATTGTTTCTTTTGAGGTGGAGATTTAATAATTGAAAATGAAATATCAATCCCATCTATATATAAGTGGATCTCCTTGAGGAACAATAATATCTAGTTATTTTACTTTATTTGCTCAAAAACAACTCAACCATGGGGCTCTATATATGGCCAATGCCTACACATTTATTTTGCAGCCTTTTGAGGGCACTCAATGGTGGGGTTTTACTAGAGTGGGTACCCGGTGACGGAACCAGATTTTGAAGTTTATGAGTTCAAGATTTTTTCTCTTTTAAATTAATAATTGATATATATTGAATGAATTTTTAAAGATAAATACAGAGTTTTAATCAAATTTACTGAGTTCGGTTGAACCCTTATCTCGTAAGCTAGCTCCGCCCCTGTCGGTACCTTTCATTGGCTCACTTTGCTCATCAAATTAAAATTTAGTATTTTTTATACACCGATAGTTTGTTTATATTTATATTTATAGTAATTGAATATGATTAATCATAAGAATAAGTAGAATTGATACAAACGAAGGGAAGATCGACCACTATTTAGTGATCATTTGTGAGAAATGTAGTGCAAGAATCAATATTCCTTCATTTGTTATTTCAAAACTTTCAAGGATGGTTTGATATGAGAGATAACGTGGGATATTTTAAAATTAAATTTAGTATTCGATTTATATTGTATGTGATTGACGACATAAATTTATCTTTTCGTCAATCAAATACAGTATAAACTTTATCCCAAACTTAGATGTTCATCTTATTCCATCCAACTTGGTACTCCCTTTGTTTCAATTTATTTGACCTATTTTGACTTGACACGGAATTTAAGAAAGTAAAGAAGACTTTTGAAATCTTGTGGTTAAAAATTAAATAAATATCAAATGTACCAAAATACTCTTTAATCCTGTATTTTTAAACTTACCATGTGGAAAGATGGAATTGAAGAGTTACTAAAAAAAGAAGAAGACATTCTTTTTTAAACGTACTAAAAAAAAAAGTAAGTCAAACAAATTGAAACGGAAGGAGTATTATTTTATCACACCTTCTAAGTGGGATATAAATTAGTATAGAAATTATAATTTCAAAACTATAATTTTGAGATAATTTAATCTTACGTACCAAACGATTTATAACGAGAGATATACATGTTTAAAGGAAAAAGAAAAAAAGAAATTAATCGAAAGGTGACGAACGTTGATAGCACGTATTAAGGTCTGTCAGAACCATTTTTAATTATTGGGTAAATATGTCTTACAGAAAAAGAACAATAAATCAATATCCTAGCTAGCTAGGGCCCCTTTTGCAAGATTAATTCATCTTTATTCTTAAGTGTACAATTAACGGGCGTTTGATAGTTGGTTAGAGTTATACATATATTAGTAATATGTGAATTATTTATAAAATATTTATGTATTATTTTATATAGAAATTAGTTATGCAGAGTTTTAGTTATTCATGTATTGTTTATTCCACATTTTATATCCTGTATAAAATAATACATACATTTTCTTATAACTTATACATATATTAATTATGCGAATTTATAAATTGTAAATTTATACATTGTATTAATTTTATATATGAATAGCTAAATTCCTAACCAACTATCAAGTATGATATTACTTGTGCATACTCATCTTTAAGCTAGCTACCAAACGACACCTAGTGGGTACTGACAGACTGATAGTATTAAATTTTTCTAGGCAATCAAATTAAGTTTGACATACAATAACTTCTACAACAATTAACAAACGCCAGATATGTCAACCTGAAAAATAAAATAATTATCTGTTATGTATTTGATTGAGTAACATATGCTGGAAAAATAAATAGAAGAGAGTAATGATTTATTTGGTCATGAAAAGTTTTTACCTTTTTTTAATTTTTTTATTTTACTTTATTTGAAAATTAGCGTTTGACTATGAGAATTTTAAAATATAATTTGAAGTTGTATATTTGGAATTTGAAAACAACCAAAATTCTGTTTTCACTTTTATTTTTTTTACATTTGAATATATATTTTTCAAAAAAAATCTAATTTTTTTATTTTCATAAAATAACCCTATTTAAATTATATTTCATGTTTAAATCATATTTCATATTTTTTTTAAAATACATTCAAATTCTAAATATTTATTGCAAAAAATATGATCAACACAACTCCACATCCAACTTTGAAAATTTCAAATAAAATAAATTTTATTTTTTATTTTTTATGACCAAACGCCCACTAATATATGTTTGGTAGTCTATCGGTATATATAACCTCCTCCTTTTCTTCTTCTTTCTTCCCATTTTCTTTTATACTCTCCACGAGCCTCCACCTTTTCGCTCCTTGATGACTCGAACCTATCACAATTTTAAAATTGAAGGTGAAGAATATTTACCATCTAAGCGCAACTTCTTTTGTTTATCAATGTATTTTGTTTTTTTAATTGGGGATAGAGGAAAAAGAAACGAGGAGGAGATTATAATATAGAGAATTGAATCCTCATTAACAAGGTAAAAGTTTAAATATATAATTAACTGAGCTGATAAAATTCCGTTATATCAATGTAAACAACCTAGTAGTAACTGTTTCTTTTTAAAAAATTACTCCTATTTAATTTTGGTAGGAAAAAAAGATGAAGAGAGGGGGTTAGGGGTGGAGGTAAAAAGGGGGAGAAAGGTAGATGAAATCCATCTCATAGTATTTTTTTAGAAAAATACATTTAAATTCTAAATATTAATTTAAAAAAATATGACAAGCAATTCCAACCCAATTCAAATAAAGTATTTTTTTTTATTTTTTCATGACCAAACGCCCACTAATATATGCCGGTAGTCTATCAATGTATATAACCAACTCTTTTCTTCTTTATTCACATTCTTTTTATCCTCTCCGAGTTCCTTGATGACTCGAACCTATCACAATCTTAATATTGAAAGTGAAAAATGTTTACCACCTAAGCAATCTTTTTTGTCTACCAATGTATTTTTTAATCTTAATATTAGTGACAAACACAGCTGAACTTTAAATTTTTTAAATAAAGTGATTTTTTTTTACGACCAAACGTCCACTAATATATGCTGGTAGTCTATCAATGTATACAACCGCATCCTCCTCTTCTTTCTTCACTTTCTTTTTTTATCCTCTTCGGATTCTTTGATGACTCGAACCTATCACAATCTTAAAATTGAAGGTGAAGAATATTTACCACTTAAGCAACCTCTTTTGTCTATCAATGTATTTTTTTTATTTAGGAGGAGGGAAAATGAGGGAGAAAATTAAAATGCGGGGAATCGAACTCACACCAACACAATGAAAGTTCAAATAAACAATCAATTAAGCTGCTAAGATTCCGCTTTTATCAATGTATACAACCTAGTAATAATTTTGATAGGGGGGGGGGGTAAGGGGGGTTGAGGGGTAAAAGGGGGAGAAAGGTAGATGAAATCCAGCTCATAGGTGACAGGAGTGCCAGTTCACGGACTAGTACACTTGTCATAAACAATGAAGGACCCTTTAGCTGTCTCCTCGTCTCTAACGCTGGCAACAACCCTAGATTATGACTCTATTCTTCCTTCTCTTCTTTGTGGATAGGAGAAACTTACTACTACTATTACTACATCTTCTTTTCTCATTGATTATTTTAAACTAATTTTTCATTGGGAATGTATGTTTTCTTTGTCTAATTATAGCGTTCGAATCAACTTGTGTGATACCAATATATTAAGGGTGGATACCAAGTAGGATCAACAAAGTTCTAGACCGATAAACTTTTGAATATGATCAACTGCACGCACATGACACCATAAAATAGAAAAGTGAAAAGTTTTATAAGATATAACTCGAATTTTACATGATAACACTAGTTTTTGGAGCTCGGAATAGTCCAAAATAGACAGATTTATACACGCCTAGACCCAAAATGAATAATGTGTAATATGAATCGGACTTGGATAATGACAGTTTGTGTGCATCTTAATTAATTTTACAGAATGCATACTTATTATTTCTCATCAACAAGCTGGACACGGAGTGACTCAGTATGTCAAAAGACAAATGACATAATCGAGAAAGCATAATACAAGGACAAGTGTGCTTATTATGTACTCCTCGTCCCATTTTATGGGTACCTTTTTTTTTCTAGTCTGTTCTAAAAAAATATCTCCTTACTACGATTAGAAATAATTGAATTTTAAAAATTTTCTTTTACCCTTAATTAATGAAATAATTTACAATCACATGAATAAATTTTGAGAATTGTAAAGTCTTCTTTTTTTCTAAACACCATGTGAAGTTAAACGTATCAGATAAATTAAGACAAGGGAATATATAATTATTAGGATTGGAAACCAGGTAAAATGAAATGTTTCTTTTAAATGGGAAGAAGAACATTTGCAAGAGTATACAGCAATAAATTGACAAAAGTATATATGATTCCAATGCAGCTGATGAATTCTTCAAAGTCATATCTACTCGTATTTGATGAATCCACCATATCACTGTGCGCATATTTATATTATATTTTATGTTAGAGAGAGAAAGAGAAGGGATGTGGAGAACATTATGGGCTTCCATTAACATATTCCAGTACTATTTAAAAACATAAACAAAAACAAGATTAGCCTGGTATAAAGATTAACTTTTTTTTTCTAAATGAGTTTGACTGAAACTTTTGACTGTTATAATCATTATACTTTAACGGTTTAGTTATAGTTGTCTTTTTGCAGTTAAGTCCAGACACTTTCGGTTTCATCGCCAGCCGTTCATTTGGTAACAACTTATATACTAAAATGAGAAAAAGAATGATTTCTTTTCACCTTTTTCTTCTCTGGAATCTCATTGATCAGATCACTCTTCAATATAATAGTATTATGCTTTCTCCGTTTTAATTTATTCGTCTTCGTTAATACTTGAACAGTCGGATGATACTTTTTATCATAATTTTTTCAAATACTTTGAATTATTAACTATATATTGTGACTTATAATTTTTTTTAATGTAATTTTTAAATATATAAATATTATTTTTAAGAATTTTGAAGATTCTATGTCGAAATTTACGCTAAACATTAATTAGTTTGACCTCAATACACCGAATCAAACCACATAAATTAAAACACAGGGAGTACTTCCTCCATTTTAATTTGTTTGTCTTATTTTCTTTTTTAGTCTATTTAAAAAGGATGCATCTTTCCTTTTTTGGTAATTCTTTGATTCAATCTTTGCACACATAACATATTTAAGACCACAAGATTAAATGACATTTTGGTATAATCCACACATCTTTAGTTTAAGATTACAAGATTCTACAATATTTTTTATTTTTTTTAAATTCCATATCAAATCGAAATCGAATATACAAATTAAAATGGACGGAGAGAGTAATAAAATAAAATATAAAAAATAGGCTAGTAGTTCAAAGGGATCTTAACTGGTCTATGGACATGATTTTTCCGGGCTGTTAGGACAGTTGGCCATGTAACATCTTACTATGAATATTGGAATCGTTAAGAGAACGTGGGGTGATGTGTAAGGAATATTATTCTCTATTCTTTTTTGATAAGGGTCTTCAACTTTTTATTAAATAGAAAACCATAGTCCGGAATTGGTCACGAAAACATCGGACCATTGTCACACAGACAGAATATTTACGTACGATTTCTATATATATGATAAATGAAATTCTACTACAAAGTTAAAAAAAAGTCAGATCAATCATATTACGGTGAAGAAATGACTTGTCTGCTCCATAAAAAGAAAAGGGAAGTATATATATAAGAGGCAAAACGTCTCCAAATAGAATTTAAGTTATATACTAATAACGTGAATATTTTTTATGGTATTCGGTAATTTTACTTGTATTATCAGGTTAGTTGTTATTTTATATGATTATTAATCAATACGAATAAAAATTGCATTTGTAATCGTTGCATTTAACTTGAAAATGGTTTGTAAGTCGTTCATGAACGGGTTCAGTAGATTGTTCAATTCATGTACAAAAGAGTTCTTAGTGATCGTCTTGTACGAACAAATGTAGTCAATCGTTCCGATAATAACTACTCAAAACTGTTCTTGATGAAAAAACGATTGTAAATATATATAGTATTCAGTTCAAGGGTCTCTAAGCGTGAAAACTACTCCCATTAAACTCCAAATTAAATTAACCGTTTAGAGTGAGGCTTTTGAGTACATATATATAAAAGACTCTTGAATCAGAAAATCAATGCCGAAAATGATTTCAAAACAATGTCTAAAGGTCTGCTGATCATTTATTAATTAATTTGCTGCGATCTTGCGACATTTTTAGGCTGTATAAAATATCTTACAATTACCTAACAAGTAACCTGTTTATGTAAGAAATAATAATAATAATATCACCAGTACATAGGACTTAAACGATCCAATTAGTAAATGCTACAAACCAAAATCATGGTAAAATTAATGATGGGAAGGTGGACCATTGAGTGTGAAGGCCTTAATTTAGTTAATGCACAATAAAAACCAAGTGTGGGTGGTTCATCAGGGTTAAACCAAATGAGGGAATACGATTCTCCCAACTGGTTATACAAGTAGTACAACGTCATCAATAATGATACTTAAAAAAGTTTTTATATACAATCCTCAAAGTGTGTGGACCCCCATTATCAAAATTCCCACATACATATTCAAGAAAATCTTGATTATAAAATGGAATAATAAACAACAATAATTAGACAATACAATAATGTAAAACAAAAAAACTGAAAGAGGTTAGGGGTTAAGACACAGTGGCCAAATAATATGCAAAAGAAAACAGAAAGAAGAGAAGGTAATAGACAAGTATAGAGATGAGAAAGAAAACAGAGTAGACTATTGAATAGAGAGGAGGGTATTTTTAATGCTTAGACAGAGTGGACAGAGTCAAGTGCTTCTAGTCGTGCAGCTGTCATTCGTTACCCTAACCCAATTACCCCCCACCCCACGCTCATGTTATATATTATCGGGTTTATCTGAACTCACTACTTTTAATTCCGAGCAAAAATTATGTGAAAAAATGCTATAACTATAATAAATAATATATATGAACTCATAACTTTAACAATATACTCCCCTCATTTTAATTTGTTTGTTCTATTTTTCTTTTCAGTTCGTTTAAAAATGAATGTTTCTTTTCTTTTTTAGCATCTTTTTTAATTCCAACTTGTTACTTAAGACTACAAAATTAACAGACATTTTGATGCATTTGACATATCTTAATTAATGATCACAATATTCAAAAGTTTTTTTTGCTTTCTTAAACTCCTTGCCAAGTCAGAACAAGACGAACAAATTGAAAGGGAGGGAGTAATAGTTCAATACTACTCCCTTCGTTTTAATTTGTTTGATCTACTTTCCTTTTCAGTCCGTTTAAAAAAGAATGACCCTTTCCCTTTTTAGCAACTCTTTAATTTCAACTTTCCACGTGACATGTTTAAGATCACAAGATTAAATGATATTTTGGTACATTCGACATATCTTTAATTTAATACCACAAGATTTAAAAATCTTTTTTATTTTATTAAACATCGTACCAAGTCAAAACAAGTCAATCAATTTAAAATGAAGGGAGTAAAAACGAACCATAAAGTTTAAATCCTGAATCCGCTTCTTCCGCGGGCCCAACTCCCTCCCTGCCTTAAGAGTTTGCAGCTGTCGAATCCCTCTCTCCTCAAACATTTGCATTTGTTAAACATCAGCAATAATTTATAAACATTACCCACTAAGTTATATCTGTTCCTTCCCACCCTTTTTCTCTCTCCATGATCTTTTTCTGCTATCTACAAGACTGAGAGAAAGGGAGAGAGAAAAGAAAGAAAGCTAGCAAAGGAAAAAAAACACATTACAAGAGCAAAAAGAAGAAGAATAAGGTACAACAGATATGCCATTGTTAACAGATCGAGCCACCTAGCTAGAGCCATTCCATAATATTATTGTTGTGAATAATACAATACATTTTCTTGCTTCAACGACAAGTCCAGTTTAATTTGAAGTTGAAGTCTTTTAGATGCATTAATGGCATATCAACATTATCGATCACCCTTTGGGGACACAACTCACACGAAAGTCTTCGTTGGCGGACTGGCATGGGAGACCCCTACGGATGTAATGCGACGGTATTTCGAGCAATTCGGAGAGATTCTTGAAGCTGTCATTATCACTGATAAGAACACCGGCAAATCTAAAGGATATGGTTTCGTAAGTTTTATTCACATTATGTTTTTTCTTTTTTTCTAATCATTTCACGCTCTTTAAGGCGTGATCTTAATTTCTCTTAAAATCCTGTGTGAATACGAGATGCTTTTTTGGGTACGATAGGTAACTTATCGTGATCCAGAATCAGCAAGACGGGCTTGTGATAACCCGAATCCGGTAATTGATGGAAGGAGAGCTAACTGTAACATCGCTTCTCTTGGACGGCCTCGTCCTTCACCACCTCGAGGTGCTCATCTTTTTCTGTCTGATTGTTTATTTGACTAGTCAAACTTCATTTCTCGATAATCCCACCACATTTTATTCGCATACAAAAATAATAATAATAATAATAATGTTACCTGAATTAAACGGAGGAAGTAAGCGAATCTTAGTAGCTCAGTGAACTGAGTAAATTTATAACTTATTATTATTATCAATTAAAGGTAGGGGACAAGGAGGGAATCCTTATCAAGGAGGGGGAATACCACAAGGACAATCATCATCATCATATAGTGGGGTGGCAGCAGCAGGAGCACCATTGCCACTACCTCCACCACCAGCAACTCCTATGATATATTCACCATATGGGTAAGTACAATTAATTTGGTTAATTTTTGTTATTTGTTGTAATGAGTCCATGCTAGTAAATGAGGAAAAATATATAATGGTCCATGATCTGATGAAATACTGCACAAGGAAAAAGATGTGTGATAAAAATGGGCAGGCTTTGCTCGTGGTATAACAACTGAAAACCTCACATTGATGTTGTCGTCGTCGTCGTATGCCTTAATTTTTATAATCATAATATAAATGGAAATATATATACATATATATATACACAATATATATCATCTAGTAATTTTATTCAATGCAGGTTGGTATAGGCAGCAGATCAATAATAAATAAATTGATAAATGGTCACTGCTCCAATGAGTTGTCAGTTGCAGACAACGTGCAATGCTTTTCTTTTATATGTTGGATTTTGGATTTTATATATATAAATGTTTTCATTTTAATTTTGAAATTGATCACACATTTTAACGTTTTTATAAATTTTAATTCAAAAAGTTTCATATAGTTTAAAAAAATTACTACTATTGTGATTGATTGAAGAGTGCATTTGGAATTTATATGGAAATTCTAATTAGCCTTACTTTTTTCCTTATTTTGAAACAATCAAGAGATGAAAATGAGGCTTGACCAGAGCCATTTTGACTTTATATCTGCTTGCTTTTGACTTTCATAAATTTTCTAACCAAATAGATTTTTTTTCTTCTTATTTTATTGTAGTTCGATACCTTTTCCTCTCCCATTTCAACATTTTCTTGCAATATATATTTGTCACTTTTTGCTGGCAAAACAAATACGAAGTGTTCATTGTTAATAACCACTTAGTCCTTTTTCTTTTGGGAGTATGACCAATCAATATGAGTTGTGGTATTGAGATTTCTTCATCTTTAATTAGAGTTCTCGGGCTTGAGTCTTTGAGAATAGAAAAAACCTTATTGGAAGCGTCACTCCATAAATAGACCTTGCAATACGCGAATCCAAATTTAAATGAGCCCCATTCCGGATACCGAACACCACCGGGCTGAAAATCAAAAAAGCATATCATTAGAAAGAGCATATATTTAATGTAGTGATCCGACCATCTTTGCATGCCACAACGAACTTGTTTTGTTTACTTTGGATACTTCTCTGTCCTCTCTCTTTCTCTTTATTTGCTGTGACACAAAAAAGGCTGAACAAACCTTGTGCTTTTGGTCAATTTTGCTAGTATACTTTGATGAACAAAGGCGTGAATGTTATAGGTATTAGTATATATAAAGTACTGAGCACTGTAGCACGAGTGGAAGAAAGTAACCAGCAATATTATACCACTTACCATATGAAAATCTGACAATGCACATTGCACTCTTTCAATAACCCACTCCTTGATCATGGCCATTCCAAATACCTTGCTCTTATAATCATCACCATCAATGCCTCATCTTTATCTTTGTGTCTTTTTCTAATTACTCCCTCCGTCTCTATATATGTGACACCATTTGATCGGACGCAAAGTTTAAGAAATAAGAAAAGACCTTGTTATGATTATCAAATTGGCTTATTAAAGTCAGTTTAGTGCTTACTTTGAGTTGACTTTTCTTCATAAAAAGTGTAAAGTTGGATCCAATAAAGGTAAAACAGGGATGGTACCATTAAATATATGCCAACTAAGGAAACATGACATTCTTTTTGGGAAGGACTGAAATGAAAAAGAAAGAGTGTCACATAAACAGAGGGAGTAACTTTTTATTCACCTATTACAAACATTATTTTTCGCTATACCTCGTATCGGGGGCGGACATATAGGGATAGAAGGGGGTTCAATTAAATCCCCTTGGGAATAAATGATTTTATATGGATAAGTTGTTGAATCTCTTTGGCATAACTCTTTTTAATCCCTTTGTTTAAATTTTTGGCTCCGACCACTGCTTCAAAAATGTATCATCCGTAAACCATAACGATATTTTCTTGAAATGTGACTACTATATAATATATATCCATGTGTAGCTACCTAAAAATATGTTTAATTATACAGTACGGGGTGTTGTATTTATGTACACGTAATTCCAACGTTTGCTACAAGAGGTGCTTGTCACTCCATTAATTGTTTTGTCTCACTTAACTTGTAACAGGTCGAGAGTACGTACCGTTTATAGAGTACTTATTACGTGAAAGCTACTTGCACTAGTTCCATAGTACTATAGGTCTTAAACGTTTTAATGTAAAAAATTTGCAATTTTATGTATGTATAACATGTTTGATTCAACTTTAGAAAATATTTTAATGTAAAAGCATTTTAAGTACTAAAGAATGACAATAATGTTATCATATCAAATAAATGTTAGGTGAAATTTTGGAGTATCAAAGTCTTATATTTGTCTTATTGTTCATGATTGGAACAATTATGAAGCAACATGACTTTCGCACACAACTTAAGGGAAGTCATTCCCTCTTTTCGGTGATAATCAAAACACCAGAAAATGACTTACTATTTGACAATTTTTTCAAAAAATATTTTCCTCCTGCCGTTTTGCATCTTGACTTAACTTGATATGTTGTTTTCTTTTCTTTTTACGTGATTTCTCCTTAAGAAGTTGTTATACAAAGTACTTTTTCCATCCCTCTCTGAAAGCTCACTTTTTTGCTCCTTTGGTTACTTCAATCCACAATTTTAGAATTGAAGGTGGAGAGTATTGAGTTCGGAGTCAAAAATATATTATTATTTTTTATCCAATGAGGGTCAAAAGGGGTTGTCAAAAAATTTATGTATCAAAAGAAGTTGTTCGAAACAGTTAGTGCGAACTATCACTTTTATCAACTGAATTTTTTTGACAGTTCGTTTGCTGTTTTCATTTTTACCATCTGAGCAACCCTTTGTCTTATTTAAGTATTTGTTTACCCTTTACCAAGAAAAGAACTAAACATAATCATTACTTTTAAACATTTTGCAGGTATGCAACCTACCCTCCTGATTATTATCATCAAGTAAGTATACCAATATTTACCCTTGGCCTTTTATCATACTATTGAATGATCAATCTCCCTTTTTACATTCAAAAATAAAATTACAAAACTGAAAATGACAATAGAGGGAAATGATGGATGAATGAACAGGGAATGTACAATCCAGCAGGGACGTACCAACAAGCAGCAGCAGCACATTATTATCAGCAAATATATGGAAGTTCATCAACACCAATATCTCCTGCATATTATTATGGATATTCCATGCAGGGATCTAGGGGAACATTTTCTGCAGCAGCTACTGCACATCATCATCATCAACGCTTTCAAGGACCAACTGCTTCTTATCTTTATTATCCTACTACTACTACTACTACTCACTTGCCTGCCGATGCTGCCTCTTTTACTCCGCCGCCTCCGCCTCTACTCCAACACCCTCCTCCTACTCATGCTGCAGCTACAAGGCTTCAATTTCCTTCTCCTACTACTGGTATGTAGTACTCTTTCTCATCAATTTATTTCTGTATATATAACTTCTATCATTAATTTTCTCCTTACGATTATCATTTCAACACATGAATATAACATAAAAGTAAAGGAATTAGTGACGTATAACTTTTACGGTAAATTAAAAAAAATCTGTTGCTAATGGATTATCAAAAAATTCTACTAGCTACTGGCTATTTCGCAGCGAATTCATTTCCCCCCTGGTTATTCCAATATGCATGCATGTGGTTTAATTTTACAAATATCTATGATTTTCTGTCATGCTTAACTTATATACGCTAATAGTATAAATATTTATAATAATGTTCATGCTATTTGAGTGTGATAGCAGGTAACTTAATTTATTTTTAGGTTACTAATCCACTTGCTATGAACTATTACCTGTAATTATCTTCTCTGTGACCTGATTGAGTAGAAATTCTCTATAGACTATAGTGTAAGGTGTATACAGGAGTTAAACTCTTTAAGATGACATTTAAATATCAGGAACAACATATTGTGTAACTTGACTATTAAAACTACATAATAAGTTCTCATAATCAGGGTGAAACTACAATATTAGATACAATTATAGACGAACTCGATAGCTTTTGCTAAATTAGACGATCATTTATTTAATATATATAAATATTTAATTTGCGAACACAATAATTAAAATGAGTTATGAATTCGATAACAAATTGAGAAGATAAACTTAAAATTCTGACTTCAGCTCATAACATAAAGTTGGAGAAGAAACTCTAAACGAGATATGTTACAATTATTATTATATAAAAGGTGCAAAGTGATTATACTTTTAATCCAGAATAATTGTTACAGTATGTTATAGTTGTATAAACATTATAAAATGTGAAAAGGTATTAGTGTAAAGATAAGAAGGGGCAGTGGATAGGGGCCATGTGGGGGAGTCTAAGCATGTGACATATGAGCTGTCTTGGGCAAGGCAGTGATGTATCAAATGGGTCAAATGAAAATCATATGCCAGGGAGGCAGGCATGTGTGTGTATTTTCTTCTCTGCTGAGTGTAAAATAACAGTAAATGCATGTGAATGGTCATACAAATTATCTAGGACTAGATATAATGGATGGTTCTCAATAGGCAGTGAATCAAGTGGCTTGAATATAATGCATATGAATCCCCCCACCCCACCCTATGTAAAATTAAACATTATGCTATTTTAGGTACAACATGTAACTAGTCACACTGCTGTTTCTTTCAGTCTATGTCTTCATTTAGGAGATTCAATGGGGACCTCTCTTTTTATGCTATAGTGGACAAGATTGATTATTTAATTTGGAATTTTTTTTGCATTTTTTCTTCTTTTTCGGCTAATTAGAAAGAAAATTAAAAACTAACATATGCGTAGGAAGACTGGTACGAGTTTAAGTACTCTTAATTAGCCGAGTACTATGGCGATGAATGGTAGTAATAATTAGGTAGCGACTCTAATTAATAGGTCACAAGAACTATATTTAGCAGCTGTTAGGAGCTTAGAATAAATATGGATGGAGGGAGTAACACATTAAGTTAAAATCAAATGTATATATTGTTGTATGTATAATATTTGTAATCTCCTACTTGGACTCAACACTACCTTAGCACAACTTGTTTTATTGAAGAAATGGAAAAATAGATATTTTATTATACTATAATGTTTGGACATTGATGGCCAAATAGAGAAGTACAATGCTACAAATAGTTAAGGTGAATTAAATGATATATATGCCAGTTGATTATTACCAACCATAGATTGTGATTTTAAAGTTATTTTTCTATTTTTATTCTTTTTCCAGCAATTTCCAGCTGTAGATATTAAGATGAAATTAATGCAAAAACGACTTACTCCGTGTAGACTGTGTAGTTAACTACAGCAAGATTACTGTTTTTACTTTATCAATCACAGTTGCACCAAGATAAAAATAATGAGTAGTATTTTCTTATGGCCCGTGTATATATATATATATATATATATATATATATATATTTATATGACCATAGTTTTTAAAAAAATCATAGTTTAACTTATTATAGCAAGTTAGTTATCATTTATATTTATCAATTACTCCCTTTGTTTTATTTTAAAAAAAATTACTCCCTTTATTCAATCCTGGCCTGGTCGGGTACCAGGTCTCAAGTTTGGGTCATGGGGCCTGGTTCAGGGTACCAGGTTAGAGTCAAGTCTTATATCCTATGTCAGGGTTGGGTTGCTCGTAGGGTTGGGTCTTTAGAGGGGTCGGGGCTTGGGTCAATGTCAGGTCTTGAGTCCCAAGTCAAGGTTTAGTCTCGAGTCGGGATCGGGTATTGGGTCTCAAATAGGGTCAGGGTTGGGTCTCGGGTCCTGGTTGAGGTTTGGGTTTTTGGTCCTAGGCTAAGGTCAAGTCTCGAATCCTAGGTCTGGATGATTGGATCGAGTCTCAAGTCGAGTTCTGGGTCAGGGTTGGGTCTCGGGTTAAGGTTGGATCCTAGGTCTCGTGTCTCTGGTCGAGGCCGAGGCCGAGGATCGAGTCCCAACACAGGGTCGGATCCCGAGTCCCAGGTTGAGGTTGAGGTTCGGGACCCGGGTTCCGGGTCAAGGTCGAGTCTCAAGTTAGGGTCGGATCTGGGCTCCCAGGTCCTAGGTCTCAAGTCGACACGAGGGTATGGAGTTGTACCCGGAGCCTCGAGCCTCGATGGATGGTTGCCTGAGCAAAAGGTGGGGAAAGGGGAGGTGGACCATTCAAAAAATTGTGTCAAGTTTCGCGGGTCATGATTCAGCCCAATCTATTTCAATTGAAGTAGTTTTTTGGGCTGATTTTAGCCTAACCCATTTATCTCAGCCCATTTTAACCTACTCAAATCTAGCCTAACCCGTCTATTTGACACCTCTAACCGAATAGTGTTACTTTTTTCGTAATATATTAAAATGTAAAAAATGTCACATAAAATAAAAAAGATAGAGTTTAATTTATCATAAAAAATTTATTACTTAATAAGTACCTGAGTAATCACACAAACTTAAACTCCTCTCTTATTGATGTACTGATTATATGTTTTTGTACCATTGTAAATGACAGAATCACAAATTCCACAGCAGACTTCAGCAGAAACAACAGAAGTTGGGGCTGTGACTACTGAGAGTCCAAACTCATAAAAAAAAGAGAGTACAAGCAGCTCATCATCATCAAAGCATATTCATCAAGCATGGTGAAAATAAAAAAAAGAAACTGTACAATCTTTAACAAAAAAAAAAGAATTAACGAGACTTTACTTTATTTTTAAAAAGTCTATCCATTAATTTTTCTTAATTTGGTTCATGCATCAAGAGGCAGATTGATATCAACAACAACAACAAATGGCTGATAAAGATGGGCTACTCAGAGATATACATGCATGGCCAATTATTCATCTCTTCTTTTCTTTAATTTTCCATTTTAAACATTTCAATTGTTGTTCATTTATTTATTTTTCATATTTACTAAACATCTATCCTTTTTATTACTGTACCAACAGTAGGACGGATATATTAATAACGAATTTATGACATATTTACCCCCCTTTTTAAAATTTATTCTATTATATTCTTAATTTGATGTTTAATTCCCTGTTTGCAGTACGTTATATATTCGTTGATCATTTCTTTATTTCCTTGTGCCTTTAATTTATGGTTGGAATCACCGAAGGTTAAGGGATAGAACGAAAATTATACCTAAACATACATTTAATAATTTTATTGTTGGAGTGTATGACCATCTCATTTAAAAGTTTAAGTTTTTAGAGAGAGCGCACTTTTTAATTAATTAACTAAATCTTCAACATGCCCCTCACGTGAGCCTAATTTGATTCTTTTTCATGAGCCAATCACGTGAATTTTTTTTAAAAAAAATTAATGGACAGCGCATATGAGACTCAAATTGAAGACCTTTGCCTCTTCTGAGATCAGAAAGATCTTGATTCTAGCGCAATTCAAAAATTATTAAGTTTAAAGAGGTAAGAATTGCCGAGATCAATTGCAATGCATCCACGCACCAATGTGGGACTACTATAACACCCTCTACATTTAGGGTTGACGATCGAAGCGTGAACAAAATAACTTGGAGCCCAACATTGGGTTAAACATATATCAAGTTGATACTGACATCAACATTTTGGGCGATTAATGTTCCTCTAGCTGAATTAGATGTATGTAGACGTGCAACCTTATCAAGTAATTTTCAATGGGTTGAGCCTCATAAGCAGGGGCGGAGCTAGGTATGAATAAGGAGGGATGCAATTGAATCTCTTTTGCGGAATAATTATACTGTGTAAATAGAAAAAAAAATATTTTTTTGTTATAAACTATTGAATTTCCTTGATATAAAAAAGAAATATAGTTTAGAAGAGCAAAGGGGATTCAAATATTATTTTTGGTCACGAGTTCAAATTCTAACTAGGACATTGTACTGTCTGTTTAAATCATCTCGTATAAATTTCTGATTCCGTCACTACTACTCTTGGGGGATACAAAAAGTGATACACTGTCTGTTGAGAATATATATGATTAATAAGCAAATAAAAGTGTGATCTCTCTAACAATTAAAGCTTTTTAGATGAGATGATCGGATGGGAGGTCTCTTCATATGGTCTCGGACAATCCCCCTTCTTGAGCTAGTTTTTGGTGTTGAGTTAAATTCAAAATTCATTTAATAAATTTGAGATTTTCAACACGAAGATATGTTAAACTATTTTCCTTTTACTTCTTGTAATAAAGTCACCGGCCTTCCTACCCTTTTAATGATCACTAGGAAATTCCTTTGGTGAAAGTCAATAGCTCAGTAAATATTTCATCTTCTATGAAATTTACATCCAAAAACTAAGTATATATATAGTTCAGGTCAATATGTAGCTAAGGGGATGAGTCAGTTCCTTGAGTCACTGATAGGCCTACGTTACCATAATCAACTAAACACCATAGTTATTTCATGGTTGACCTATGCAAGTTTGTTACAACATTAATCTTTATAGTACTACTAATTAATTAATGCCTGCTATTTGTGATACCTGCATTTCTCAAATCTTTTCCATCTCACTATCTCCATTTTTGTAAATTCAGCAAATTTTTTTTTGGGACCAAATTCTTTTGAATCCACACCTAAAAATACAGTTGGTTAGTGTATTAAATTAACCTCAAACATTAGGAAATTTATGGTTGCCTCCCAAGCACACGACTTGTCCCAAAATTGACTCTTAATTTCGACGTTATTAATAAAACCACTAATGAAAATGAGGATATATACATGCATTAGTAAGAGACCCCTTTTTGTGATTTTCGGTCCTTAATTAGCAATTAGCGTTTAATTATCGATAATCTACCACCTCCAAACCTACACCAAGAGGGCCGTTGAATTATCGAAGAAAGAATAATTAAAAAAAGAGTTTAAGTTATATATATCGTCAGTGTAAAAAAAAATTGCACCATTAAGCCTTAGAGGCAGAGTCCGAATACCACAATTATTTTTGCTTGTGGAGTTCTTCATAGTTTTTTTGTGCATATTAAATGAATTTTTTTAGTACAAATACAGAATATGAGTGAAAGTTATTGGGTTATGGCGATCCGGTAGCTATCATTTGTGGATCCACCCCGCCTGTCTTATTTTCAAGACTACAAATATTAGAAAAATAGTATAACATTGATGCTGGATTGGAATTAAAACAATAAATAAATTATCACAAATATTGTATCGTGACAAGATACTATTTTGAAAGCGATTTTGGCCTGACAGAGCTACAAATTGTTGTAATCGATTGCCCCCCAAGTTTACACAGTCACTTTCAAATGTGTGCTTTAGTGACTTGAAATTTGAAAATTGCACAAATCGATTGCCCAGAAAAATAAAAGGAGAAAAAAAACTTTGAAGAAGAAGGGCGAAATTTCTCTGTATGGACAAGAGAAATCTCAATTTGTATATAAGTAGATGACAAGTTTGGATGGTAAAGATCTTTTAAATCAGGGTAATATATCTTGACTAACTTTAATTACGAACGAACCTGATTAATTCGAAGAAATGAACCTTGACTAACTTTTATTTCTAGTGAATGAACCTGGTTAACTCGAAGGAATAAATTAAATCTTTGACTTTGCATTACCACCCATTAACAAAATATCAACTATAGATCCATATTTTAAAAAGGCTTACATGTAAACAATAGGTTATCTTTTGGATGACTTGATCATGGTGTAATATGCTGACGATATATATAACTAATTAAACTCTAAAATTAAATAATATTATTGATTAAGATGTTTCCATAATTCTAAATACCACTGCAGTGAGGCTCATGCAAATTATAGAAACCATGGTCCACCATAATTAAGTCTATTACATTGCATACCAAAAGGAGATAAAGTTGATAACCAGCTAAGTTTAACTATCCTTTCCATTAAAACAAATTACTCTCTCCATTCCAATTTATGTGAGTTACTTTGGCACGGAGTTTAAGAAAAAAATAAAGACTTTTGAAACTTGTGGTCTAAAATAAGTATATATGTTTTTGTGGCTGTAAATCATTTTATTAAGAGTAAAATAGGCATTATAAAGTTAAATTGTTACTAAATATAGAAATGTGTCATTCTTTTTGGGACTGACTAAAAAAGAAATTGAGTCATATAAACTGGGACAGAGGGAGTACTAATTAATTTTTACATTCAACTACCAACAATTAACGTACCCCATTTTCTCCAGTGTCTTTTTCTCTCAATTTTTCCCTCTAAAAGATAACTTTTAAAATCAAACCTAAGGACAATCAAACATTCTTCCTAGGGCTATAAAAACACCTTGAATATCCTAGGTTTCTTCATCTTTCACTCATACTAGGTTTTATCATTAAAAAATGGAACACTCATATTTTGCTTCATCTTCTAATGTTGAAAATCAAATTGAACCATTTGATTTCTTTGCAGATAAAACCCAAAATGCATTTGAATTTCTCAGTTTGTCTCAGCCATCTGATCAGAATATAGAAAAATTATCCAATGATCAAGAAAACCCTAATTGGGACAAAGATGATGATGATGTGACTGTTGCCTTACACATTGGTCTTCCAAATTCCAGCAATAATAATATTCCAACTGATCATAACAAAGGTGATGGAAATATCATGGGAGCAACCACACAATATTGGATACCAACTCCTTCACAAATTCTTGTTGGCTTCACCCATTTTTCATGTCACATTTGTCACAAATCTTTCAATCGTTACAACAATCTTCAGGTGCATTCTTTATTTTCCGCGTATTAATTACGTTACTTCTATTATTGTCTTCTTTTGGTTGAAAGGGGAATATTATGTATACTTAATATGCGTCATTACAAAGTGAGGTGCTTGCATCAACGTTATGATGTTTAAAATACAATTATCTGAATTAAGTTTTAAGAAAAGAAGTTCTTAATTTGTCTGTCTCAACTGCTTCGAGGGATAACATAGGAGGAATTTCAAAGTGGACAAAAAGATTGTTACTACGTATCATTTTCATCATCTTTTATAACCGAAATATTCAATATGTATTCCTGAATAATCTCTTCTTTTTTTCCAATTATTCAACCATTTCATTTTACAAGCAGATACATATGTGGGGTCACGGTTCACAATTATTTGAATTATGTCTAACAAATGGCGTTTCTAATTTGTCTGTCTCAACTCTTTCGATGGAAACATAGGAGGAATTTCAAAGTGAACAAAAAGAATATTGTTACTACGTATCATTTTCATCATCTTCTATACATTTATCTACGATCAAAAATTCAATGCTTGTTCTCGATATCTCAACATATATTTTTTAATAATCTTATATGTTTTTTCAATTATTCAACCATTTCATTTTACAAGCAGATGCATATGTGGGGTCACGGTTCACAATATCGAAAAGGACCAGATTCCCTTAAAGGAACACAACCAAGAGCCATGTTAGGGATTCCATGCTACTGTTGTGAAGAAGGTTGCAAGAACAACATAACTCACCCAAGGGCTAAGCCATTGAAGGATTTTCGAACACTACAAACACATTACAAGAGGAAGCACGGGACAAAGCGCTTCGCGTGTAGGAAATGTGGCAAGTGCCTGGCTGTGAAAGGTGACTGGAGAACACACGAGAAAAATTGTGGGAAACGTTGGCTTTGTGTTTGTGGTTCCGATTTTAAACACAAGAGATCTTTGAAGGATCATATCGCGTCATTTGGTGAAGGTCACGGGCCTTGTCCTCCTACTAATAATTCATTTGAAGGAGTTGAAGTTCAGAGACCTGGAAATTTTTTCGTTTAGTTTAATACATATTGGAATTTAATTAAAAAGAATCATCAATAGGAAGTTATTTCTTGTTATCTTTGTGCCTAAGAATTGCAGCTTATAGCACAAATTAGTAAGCTTATCGAAAACATATATATGCCCTTGCTTTTTTCTCTCTCCAAAATAAGAACGATCCGTCAAGCATTTTTATTTTTGCAACTTATTATATTCATGCGCATGAAAATTCCATGTAATTCGCACTTTTCTTGTAGCATTCTACGTACGAAAAATAGAAGAGATGTACCTAAAAAAAATAGTATCTCCTTCGAGTGTTGCTCACATTAGAAAGCGTTTTTCTTAAATATAGTTGAAAAGTGTGTTCCTTCATCTGAATTCTTTGCTACTTTTTAAATCATCGAGTATCAGTGAGAGAATCTTGGAACTAAATCAAATAAAATATTTTCATTTTTAAAATTAAATGGATACTTCAGTTTGTATATTTTATGAGTTTTTGAATTTTATAGTTTAAAAAATACTGATGACTTTATTTTTAAAAGTTGATCAAATTAACCCTCGATGATAAACGAAATTGGCATGTGAGAGAGTAAAATTAATTTTTCATTTATGTAAAATTATTTTGGGCAGAGTTGCAACCCTCTTAAACTTTATGTGTCTCGAGTTTTTCGAATTTCACATACAGATCCTAAAGTAACTTACTATACGTAATGATTTTAATGAAGTTTTTCTTTACTATTCCTTAATGATTTTGGTGAGATTTGTTTCTTTAACTTGAAGATTTGTACTAGGTTCAAATGGTTTCAACTGATGTCCTAAATAGTAGCTCACCCAACCACTTGAACTAAAAATAACAAGCGAATGTATAATACGTGAATAATTATATATAATCGGTGTATAATCTTTGTATATCAATTTCAAAAAAATAAATAGTCAATCCGTCCGGCTATTTATTTAAAAATCCGGAGTTTCATACTATTATATGTTCCCATGTATTTGGTCTTTTGTGTGGACTATAACAACTTATTGTCCTCCAAAGTGGGCTTTAATGTTTTATTGGACTTCTTTATTTGGGCTTCAAAAGAATCTTTGTAGAGATCCATTAATTTGGGCCCAATAAGATGAATCCTTCTTTGTCCATTTAAATCCGAAATGCATCTCAACGACTCCATTGTCCATCAACAAATGAGATCGATGGTGAGTTGGGTGGATGCAAATTTGTAGCCCAAGTTTTAGGCATGGGCCTATTACTGATATTAACTAAAGAGATCTCTTAACTAAATCATCTCTCTCCGTCTATTTTTACTTGTTACTGTTTCACTTTTCGAGGTTAAACTGAACTTTGACCAACATTTTAAGATGCATTTTTCATCATATTAATATGACAAAGATTGCAACTTATAGCATTTTTTTGTATAATTTTCGACCATCTAAATTCTAAATTTAAAATATTAGGTTAATCTACTTCAATTTAACTTTGAAGTTTAGTCAAATTGACTTTCGTAAAATGAAATGTGACAAGTAAAAATGGACAAATGAATTATAATTTACAATATATACTGTATATATACAGGGTATATATGATTTTACACCATAAATCAAGAGAGTTGCTATGAATAAAAGGCTAGAAATTAAGAACTTTTCTATATTAGTGATAACGAAATTAAATACATAGCAAACACATTAATTACTTTTCTAAAAAAAACACCAACAAACTCCGCTAGTATTTAATGCATAAACAAGTACAATACTGCTTATATGGTATATATATTATAGAATTCTTTAAACAAAAAATATATATTATTGTACTTACATATTACGTATATTGCACTATTATATACTCTATATAATATTATTTCTTATGTATATTACATGAAAAGTATTATCTGTTATTTGTATATATTCATATTTGATCATACATTATTGTATTCATATATTAGGTATAATATTGAAGAAGCATAATATATTATTCGTATATTATTTATTTATTGTATACTAAATATCAAATTTAAATTTACATTGAGTTAATTTGTTTATTTTATGGAAGAGAGGAAAAACAATCAAAGAATAAATATGTGAACGACAGAAAGAAATCCAAGCTTTATGCAAAGGGGTATCAGTTATCAATTAAGATTCATATCTTAGTGAAATTCCATACTTAATTATGTTTTTTTTTCATTTTAATGCATTTCATTAAGATATTTTAGAGATATGAAAAGTTGTACATAATATAATTAAAAAATTTAAACTAGAATAAATTATATTTATGTAATTTCCTGAAAAGAGTTGTAACTTTTTAAATTATCTTTTTAAAAAGTTATATTTCTGTAATTTCCCCAAATGAGATATTGTATATATGAATCAAATATTACCTTTAATAGATATAAAGTTAAATCTCGAATATTCTTAACAAAATTTCTAGTTAGACCATTGATTCTTTCCTATATCATTCATATACGGTCACTGGTTGATTGATCCATTAGGACTACTCTTTTAGTGAGAGATGCTCTAGAACTTGGAATGCCATAAAAACAAATCAAATACTAATCAAGCAAATCTCAAAAGCAAGAAAAAGGATATTTATCTTGGCGAAGAGAGGAAGAAGTTACAAGGAGTGATGAGATTAGCTTCTTTATTTTTTTATAACTGTGGTGTTCGGGTCAGAATAGATGGGAATAAATCATCTAGTGCTTTTGTTTCCACTCGATATTTGAACGTGAGACCTCGATTCTCACTCACTTTATTGACCACTAGGGCACATCTTTGGGTGCAAAAGATGAGATCAGATATGCGTAGAGAAAAAGAATAAAACCCTAATTAATAAGAAAAAAGAAGGATTGTGTATTTTTTAAGTAAAAGAGGTGACTTCAATGTGATCCCCGGTTGAATATCCTATTTTCTTTAATTAAGGACTTTTCTTATTATTTTAATAAAAAAGATGAATTGCTAGTCATGGAGAAATACCACATCAATTTATTTTTTTAATTTGATTACTATTGTTGTTATTTTAACTTTAATTACTTATCTTTATACAAGATATATTGTGCAAACGTCCGTTGGTCCATCAATTTAATGATGGGTGGATTATTTGTTCTTTCATATATACTCTCCGTTTTAAATTGATTGACCTGTTTTGACTTGACACAGAGTTTAATAAGATAAAGAAGACTTTTGAATCTTGTGGTTTAAATTAAAAATATGTCAAATTTACCAAAATGCCCTTTAATATTGTGATTTAAACATGTCATGTGAAAAATGGGAATTAAAGCGTTGCTAAAAAGAAAAAGAGTCATTCTTTTGAAAACGAACTAAAACGAAAAGTAGTCATACTTCACCTCTTTCCCTCCGACCCAGTTTCAATATGAGGTAATAGTTCATCTCCAGTTTCTCAGCTTTCTCATGTGTATTTCAGTCTCAGCATCATGTTTCCTTAGCTATTCCGGCATTTGCTTGAAGTAGGTCAAACAAAGTGTAACGGGGACGTATAACTTATAGTCTTCGAAATATGATTGAAATAGTATTCACAACTCACAAGGCAATCACACATAACTTTTGAATCCCCTTTGATTTTCTCTCTATTTTGTTCTTAAAGTAATTTTTTATTTTTGATTAATGCCAATTATGTCAATTCTAAATTAGAGTAATTTAAAAATCATTCTGTCATTTGTCTGGAGATTATTAAGATTGTAATTTAGCGTCTTGTTCATTTGTATGTGCAACGAAATGAAAGGACCTGATCCACCAACTTCCATCGTTTTTCCCGTCATCAGATAATTTCAAGAAACACTTTTTTATTCATAATAATAATCACTCTTTTGTTTTGTTAACGTTGTGCATTTGTAAAGATGCAATTAACCTCAAACAAGGAAATTTTAAGAGTTGGATTGCACGTGTGTCCAAGAGACAAATCCTATTTGAGATGAATGATATATATAAAATTGACTTTTTCTTCTTTGTATTTCCCGCACAATAACAACTTAAAGTAAAACCATCTGGTGTGACCTCAAACGTCCTTTTTTTTAAGAACTAGCTTAATATTTTGAAAATTATAATTCGTTTTCACTGGTTGTAACTGGTAACTTATAATCTTTTCCATGTCACCAATCTATACTGGAATCTAAACAATTAATTTACTTGTAATAGTTAGCTTTCTCATACATGATAGTTTAATAAGTACTTTTTATAATGTTTTTGTATGAAAGGTACTCAATCATTTCTATTTTAGACGAAACTCTTTTCTACTGAGTTTGTTTCAATAAGATGATATATACTTATTTATATTTGAAAACACTTTAACTTTAAACTTCTTATTATACCTTTTTATAGTCACAAAGTTGTCGTAACATGTGTTCCGCTGGAGGACACGGCATTTTCGTTTCAAATATATATAGGACACGACATTTTCGTTTCAAATATATATAGGCCGGCCATACTTATGATGGCTCCCAATGATTCAACTCCTTTTCTTTTCTCGCTATACAAATCAAAACTTATAAAGTAGTAATTAAATTTGTGCAGACTGGTCTATATAAGTGAGCAAGCTTTCCTTGAAGCTCACAAGAAACAATAACCTATTACGTCTAATATTATTCACAATTTTTGAAGAAAAAAAAACAAACAGGGCAAATATGAAGCAGGCAGAGGAATCCAAATTTTCCAAGCCTCATGCAGTATGCATTCCATTTCCAGCACAAGGCCATATAAATCCTATGCTCAAATTAGCCAAACTTCTCCATATCCGAGGCTTTCATATCACCTTTGTTAACACAGAGTTCAATCACCGGCGATTGCTAAAATCGCGGGGTCCTAATTCCCTGGATGGCTTACCTTCCTTTCGTTTCGAGTCCATCCCTGATGGACTCCCTCCCTCTAACGAGGATGCCACACAAGACGTTCCGTCTTTGTGTGAGGCATGTAAGAAGTCATGTTTGGCCCCTTTCAGAGACCTTGTCACGAGACTAAATGATAATTCTAATTTCCCTGATATTACTTGCATAGTTTCTGATGCTGCCATGAGCTTTACTCTTCAAGTTTCTGAGGAATTGGGTATTCCTAATGTTGCCTTTTGGACTGCTAGTGCTTGTTCCTTGTGGTCTTTCTTACAATATCCTAAACTTGTGGAAAAAGGTTACTCTCCACTAAAAGGTACGGAAGTAAATAATCTGTCTTATTTTCTCAGGTTTACTAGTTTCAAGTTGTATGGATGATAATATATAGTCAGAAGCGTAGCTGATAGGCTTAGGGTTCTAGCTCTTTTAAGTGTTATTAGGCTTGAAATTACTAATTTAAACATATTAAAAGGATTTCTTCAGACAAATACAATATTTAGACAAAGGTTACTGGGTTCAGCTGAAATATACCTTGGTCTCTAGCTCTCCGTCTATAGATTTCTTTTAAGTGACCTAGTAGGTTGAAAAGTTCATTGAATGTCAGTGTATAGATAATTAAACTCTATAAATTTTAATACTTTGTAACATCCCTTGTAAACCATTCCGAAATTAATTGCAATATCTTTTTACTGGTTGAATTTCAGATGAAAGTTATTTAGACACGATTATAGATTGGATACCTGGCATGGAAGGCATCCGTCTAAAAAACTTGCCAAGTTTCATCAGAGCCCAAGTCGATGAACCAAGCTATATTGTAATCAAGTTCATAGTGGAAGAAATCGAGGACAAAATTCTCAAATTCTCTGCACTCATTTTCAACACTTTCGACATGCTAGAGAGTGACGTTTTGCAACAAATTTCCACCTTGTTCCCTGCAGTTTATACTATCGGACCCTTACATCGCTCTTTGTTGAATAATCAAACTCAAGACGATGAGTTGAAATCAATCGGTTCAAATCTATGGAAAGAAGATGCTTACTGTCTCGAATGGCTGGACTCGAAGAAACCAAATTCTGTTGTTTATGTGAATTTCGGAAGTGTTACAGTGATGAGCAATGATCAGTTAATTGAATTTGCGTGGGGACTTGCAAATACAAGAATGAACTTCTTGTGGATCGTTAGATCAGATTTAGTCATGGGTGATTCGGCCATTTTGCCACATGAATTTCTCGCGGAGACTAAGGAAAGAGGTTTATTAGGCGGTTGGTGTCCTCAAGAACAAGTTTTAAGTCATCCATCAATTGGAGGATTCTTAACACACTGTGGATGGAATTCGACTTTTGAAAGCATATCGTTTGGTGTGCCAATGTTGTGTTGGCCATTCTTTGCAGATCAACAAACGAATTGTTGGTTTAATTGTAACCGGTGGGGTGTAGGGATGGAAATTGATAGCAATGTGAAGAGGGAAGTGATTGAGGAACTTGTGAGAGAGTTGATGATTGGAGAAAAGGGTAAAGAGATGAAGGAAAATGCATTGAAGTGGAAAAAATTAGTAGAAAAAGCTATCAGTTCTCCAGATGGATCATCTTATACGGATTTTGAGAAGTTAGTTAGCCATGTGCTATTACGAAAGGGTCTTTCAGTTTAATTTTCTTCCATTTGAAAGAGTCACGTTTCTCCACGATTTTACTTTGTACTTGCAATATGTGGTTAAAATAAACTTTTCATTCTAGCTAGAAAGCACTATTGTTCTTTTAGGTGGAAATGATCTCTTATGACCACTTACAAATTGAATAGAAGAAAATGACCTTTTCAGATCTCTAATCTAATTCAAAAAGAATAACCAATTGCGTCTATTATTATTCACAAATATGAATAAGACAGAGGAATCCAAATTGTTCAAGCCACATGCAGTATGCATTCCATTTCCAGCACAAGGCCATATTAATCCTATGCTCAAATTAGCCAAACTTCTTCATATCCGAGGCTTTCATATCACTTTTGTTAACACAGAGTTCAATCACCGGCGATTGCTAAAATCGCGAGGTCCTAATTCCCTGGATGGCTTACCTTCCTTTCGTTTCGAGTCCATCCCTGATGGACTCCCTCCCTCTAACGAGGATGCCACACAAGACGTTCCGTCTTTGTGTGAGGCATGTAAGAAGTCTTGTTTGGCACCTTTCAGAGACCTTGTAACGAGACTAAATGATAATTCCAATTTCCCTGATATTACTTGCATAGTTTCTGATGCTGCCATGAGCTTCACTCAGCAAGTTTCTGAGGAATTAGGTGTTCCTAATGTTGGCTTTTGGACTGCTAGTGGTTGTGCCTTGTGGGCTTTCATACAATATCCTAAACTTGTGGAAGAAGGTTACTCTCCACTTAAAGGTATGAAACGGAATCAGAGTGATAAAATCTCACTGCTACATGAACCAGTAGTTCTCAGTCGAGAGAAGAAGGTGAATTGAGAGAACTTGAGAGAAGAGATGTGGAAGCTTTTCTGTGTATTTCGAATAATAATCTAGGCTAGTACATAACCAATTATATAATACACCAATCAACTAAGCTAATTGGTAACTAACTCTTGACAACATATTGACAGCTGGATTAATACTCCACTAACCAACTAACTAACCACCTAACTACAATCTGTTACAATTCTCACGTGCAGCTCACATGCTATGTAATCCCACTCTTAATACAGAGCGTACCTTTGTAGTAAATAATTTGTCTTATTTTCTAGATTACTAATTTCAAATGTTATGGATGATTACAATATTTGGACCAAGGTACCTTGGTCTCTAGCTCCGCACCCGTCTATAGATTTTCTTTAAGTTACCTAATAGGTTGAAAAGTTCGTTGACTGTCCGTTTATAGATATTAAACTTTATAAAATTTTAGTACTTCACAACATCCCTTGTTAACCATTTCGATTCTTTTTACTGGTTGAATTTCAGATGAAAGTTATTTAGACGCGATTATAGATTGGATACCTGGCATGGAAGGCATCCGTCTAAAAAACTTGCCAAGCTTCATCAGAGCCACAGTCGATGAACCAAGCTATATTGTAATCAAATATATAATGGAAGAAATCGTGGATAAAATTACCAAATTTTCTGCACTCATTTTGAACACTATCGACATGCTAGAGGGTGATGTTATGAAACAAATTTCGACCTTGTTCCCTGCAGTTTATACAATTGGACCCTTACATCGCTCTTTGTCGGTTCAAATCTATGGAAAGAGGATACTTACTGTCTCGAATGGTTGGACACGAAGAAACCAAATTCTGTTGTTTATGTGAATTTCGGAAGTGTTACAGTGATGAGCAATGAACAGTTAATTGAATTTGCATGGGGACTTGCTAATACCAAGATGAATTTCTTGTGGACCGTTAGATCCGATTTAGTCATGGGTGATTCGGCCATTTTGCCACATGAATTTCTCGCGGAGACTAAGGAAAGAGGTTTATTAGGCGGTTGGTGTCCTCAAGAACAAGTTTTAAATCATCCGTCAATTGGAGGATTTTTAACTCATTGTGGATGGAATTCGACTTTCGAGAGTATATCATATGGTGTGCCAATGTTGTGTTGGCCTTTCTTTGCAGATCAACAAACAAATTGTTGGTTTAATTGTAATCGTTGGGGTGTAGGAATGGAAATTGATAGCAATGTGAAGAGGGAAGTGATTAAGAAGCTTGTGATTGAGCTGATGATTGGGGAAAATGGTAAAGAGATGAAAGAAAATGCATTGAAGTGGAAAAAATTAGCAGAAAAAGCTATCAATTCTCCAGATGGATCATCTTATATGAATTTTGAGAAGTTAGTTAGCCATGTGCTATTACAAAAGGGTCTTTCACTTTAATTTTCTTCCATTTGATTGACATGTTAAGGTCCAATAGTTCGAATGTGACAATACGTTCAAGGATTAAGTTCTTTGAAAAGAGTCATGTTTCTCCACGATGTTACTTTGTACTTGAAATATTTGGTGAAGGTAAACTTTTCATTCTAGCTACAAAAGCACCATAATTTTAGGTGGAAATGACCTCGTATGACTACTTACAAATTTAATAGAAGAAAATTACCTTTTTTTAGATCTCTTATGTGAATAGATGAAGATCTATTGTAACGGCACAATTATATGGCATTTAACGACACAATTATATGGTATTTAACAGAACAATTAAAATTTCCAGGCTTAAAATTGCACAGGCTTGAGTAGCCTTAGAGGGTAAGTGGGAACACTATTGATCCTCTGTGTAGGGTTAGAAAAAAAATTAAAAATGTTGAGGCTTTGAGATTCTTCTTATTTTCCACCCAATTAGCCCAACACCAACTCTCGAAATGAAACTAATTATTTTCATTGAATGAGGACAACAATACCAATTAACCCCAAACAAACTTAATGTTCTAATGTCGGACTCAAGCTAAAAAAAAAGTGTATGCTGTTTTCTTTCAATTATTTCATCTATATAAAGAATCAACCAATTTGTTTGCGTGGTGGATTATCTATTAATTCATTTTTGGTATTTAGGCATCTAAGCTGCATATACTTGGAAAAATCTTCACAAGACATATTGAAGGGTGAAGGATGATTTACAAGAATGACCTTGAAGGTGGTGGTCTTGAATTTTTGATCCCCACTTGCTTCATGGACAGAACTTTAAACTTTTAAACATGACAAAGGTTTGTCCATGAGACAAGCAGGGGTCAAAAGTTCAACACCAATGTAATTTCCAAATGGTCTATATAAAGGGAGGAAGCTTGATTAAAGTTTTGAACAGCCCATCCCAATATTAACAGTTTCTAAACAAAGAGGGCAATATGAGCCAGCCTCATGCAGTATGCATACCATTTCCAGCACAAGGCCATATAAACCCTATGCTCAAATTAGCCAAACTTCTCCATATCCGAGGCTTTCATATAACCTTCGTTAACACAGAGTTCAATCACAGGCGATTGCTCAAATCACGGGGTCCCAATGCTCTCGATGGCTTACCTTCCTTTCTATTCGAGTCCATCCCCGATGGACTCCCTCCCTCTAATGAAGACGCTACGCAAGACGTTCTGTCTTTGTTTGAGGCATCTAAAAAGACATGTTTGGCCCCTTTCAGAGACCTTGTCACGAGACTAAATGATAATTCCAATTTCCCTGATATTACTTGCATTGTTTCTGATGCTGCCATGAGCTTCACTCTTCAAGTTTCCGAGGAATTGGATATTCCTAATGTTGCCTTTTGGACTGCTAGTTGTTGTGCCTTGTGGGCTTTCATACAATACCCTAAACTTGTGGAAAAAGGTTTCAGTACTCCACTAAAAGGTATGATAACGAAATGTTTGTAGTAAATAACGTGTCTTACTTTCTAAGTTACTAATATCCAGTTTTATGGACGATTATCTATAGTCAGAAGCATAGCCAGAATTTGAAGCTAATAAGTTTACTGGTTGAATTTCAGATGAAAGTTATTTAGACACGATTATAGATTGGATACCTGGCATGGAAGGCATCCGTCTGAAAAACTTGCCAAGTTTTATTAGAGCCACATTCGATGAACCTAGCTATATTGTATTGAAATTTATAGTGGAAGAAATCGAGGACAAAATTCCCAAAGTCTCTGCACTCATCTTGAACACTTTTGACACGCTAGAGGGTGATGTTATGAAACAAATTTCAACCTTGTTCCCTGCAGTTTATACTATCGGGCCCTTATGTCACTCTATGTCGAATAATCTAACTCAAGAAGAAGAATTGAAATCAATCGGATCAAATCTATGGAAAGAGGATACTCACTGTCTCGAATGGCTGAACATGAAGAAACCAAATTCTGTTGTTTATGTGAATTTCGGAAGTGTTACTGTGATGAGCAATGAGCAGTTAATTGAATTTGCATGGGACTTGCAAATACAAAAAATGAACTTCTTGTGGATCGTTAGATCAGATTTAGTCATGGGTGATTCAGCCATTTTTCCACATGAATTTCTCGCGGAGACTAAGGAAAGAGGTTTATTAGGTGGTTGGTGTCCTCAAGAACAAGTTTTAAGTCATCCATCAATTGGAGGATTCTTAACTCACTGTGGATGGAATTCGACTTTCGAAAGCATATCATTTGGTGTGCCAATGTTATGTTGGCCTTTCTTTTCGGATCAACAAACAAATTGTTGGTTTAATTGTTACCGTTGGGGTGTAGGAATGGAAATTGATAGCAATGTGAAGAGGGAAGTGATTGAGGAGCTTGTGATTGAGCTAATGATTGGAGAAAAGGGTAAAGAGATGAAAGAAAATGCATTGAAGTGGAGAAAGTTAGCAGAAGAAGCTATCAGTTCTCCAAATGGATCATCTTATATGAATTTTGAGAAGTTGGTAAGTGAAGTGCTATTGCAAAAAGGTTCTTCACTTCTTCCATTAGATTGACATGTTGAAATAATGTTGTACTTCTTTCGTCTCTGTTTTTTTTTTACTTAATCTGGAGTCTCTAGATTAAAGAAAAAACAACTTGCAGCAGATGGTAAAACATTTGTTGAATAGTTTATACGTCTCAAATGGAGTCAAATTTCTTATTTTAGCTAATCGTCTTTCATAAGCCGTCTCTCTGTAGCACACTTTACACATAGTTCTAGTCATCTTGGTACATACATTAGTCTTTTTTCAAGCACGAATAGAACGATCTAAAGGGGTTGTGCAACCTAGAGAGATGGCCATATCTTTTTGATAAATGTGGTATCGAGGTTCGGTTTATTTGGAAAAGAGGTCAATCTTAGGGGAGACCATTCTCTTGGTTGAATTGATGACTTCGCTTCGATCTCTTCGACTGAACCTAAAGGAGACTTCGATCATTCAACTTTAGCAAAAATTATTACATGTCCCAATTGATTCAACAATTGGATTATTGGAGTTATCGGGTTATTAGTTTAGGATTTACTTTTTTAACCATAGGAATCCTTTCGGGAGCGGTATGGGCTAATGAAGCGCTCTCTTGTATAGCATGGTTGTATAATAGTAACTTGATAAATAAAACAATTATCTGTTACAATCGATAAAATTGTATAGTATAAAATCTTTTATAATATCAGCATTTTAATATACTGATAGAAGGAAAACAGGCATTATCATATGTCTCAACAGAGCGAAACTCAATGACCTATTAATAGTGATGCCTACTGTTGCAATAATACAATATACTGAAAGAAGAAAAACAAGCATTATATATATGTTTAATTAGTAATGCCTAGTGTGTAGGAGAGAGGAGAATTTCATTGATCAGTTTGTCTATGTTCACATAAGATGATCCTGTTGGTTTTTTAGCAGCTTCTTCAGCCAATTTCTTCCATTCCATTGCCTTTTTCTTCATATCTCTGCCTTTCTCCCCGGTCATCAGCTCTCTTACAAGGACTTCAACTTCGTCCCTCTTCACATTATTGTTAATCTCCATTCCAATGCCCAATTTGGTGCAACAAAACCAACAGTTAGTCAGCTTCTGCAAAGAACGGCCAGCAAATCATTGGCACCCCACTACTAATACTTTCAAGGGTCGAATTCCATCCACTGTGAGTCAAGAATCCTCCAATTGCAGGGTGGTTAAGGACTTGTTCTTGTGGGCACCAGCTTGCTAGCATCCCTCTTTCTTTAGTTTCCTCCACGAATTCAGGTGGAAGAATTGCTTGTTCTCCTAATACAATATCAGGCCTTATAATCCACAAAAAATCCACCTGGCTATTGGCAAGTCCCCAGGCGAATTCGATAAGATGGTCCATAGTCATAACAGTAATGCTTCCGAAATTAACATAAACAACAGAACTTGGTTTCTTGGAATCCAACCATTCAAGACACTTTGGTTCTTCTTTCCAAAGATTGGATCCCAAATCCACCAAATTCTTGTCGTCAACATGTTTCACAAGCAAATGTAATGGTCCAATTACATACACCGGAGGAACAAGTGTTTGAAGTGATTCAACAACTTCCTTCTCTAATGGCTCAAATGTATTGACAACAATAGCAGAAGCATATTGTTTCGATCTCTCTGTTTCTTGTAGGATATATTTAATCATGAAATCGTCTGGATTTGCAGTCCTAAGAAAACTTGGAAGATCCCTTAAACGCACGTCTTTCATGCCTGGTATCCAATCCAAAGTCGTCTCTAAGTACCCATTCGTCAAGTAACTTTCATCTACAATTCCCCAACAGAAAGAAGTAAATTGAGTTAACAAGACACATACTTCAAGAAAATATAATTGAGGCAGAACATTTAAAAAACAGGGGAAATTAAATTAAAGCATGTATACCTTTAAGTGGAATGTATCCTTTATCGACAAGGTTACAATAATGCATGTAACTTAAAGTACCGCAAGCAGCAAAGGTCCAAAAGAAAACTATAGGGATACCCAATTCTTGGGCTGCAGCTAGAGTGAAGCTCGTTGAACCATCGGAAACGATGCACGAGACAGGTGGCACCTTGGATGAACAAGTATCATTGAGCTTTGAAAGTAACTCCTTGAAAGGACCCAAACAAGTAGTGTCTGTGGATTTACATAAAGCAACAATATCTTGGGTGGCATCAGCATCACATGGTGGAAGACCATCAGGAATGGTCTCGAAATGAAACGATGGCAAGTTCTTGAGGCCATCAGGGCCTCGAGACTTAAGGAGACGCCTATGATTGTATTCAGTGTTGACAAAAGTGATATGAAAGCCTTTGTGATTGAGGATATTGGCTAATTTGAACATTGGGTTAATGTGACCTTGGGCAGGGTATGGTATACAAACTGCATGAGGCTTATCAAGTTCAGCACCATTGGAAGCCATTCTTTCCCTTATCTTTTCGTTCTCTAAAAATGCTGGAAAACGAAAGATATATATTGTTTTGGAAAGAGGGAAAAGTATGCAGAAACTTATAGATATTTATTTAAGAAAGAAAACAAATGGGCATTATCTCCTGCTTATCTTGATAAATGATAGTTCAGCAAAATTTGGGAGTATTTGAAATTCACAAAGTTTTGTAACTAATATTTTGGGCATTATCACAAACTAATGGCGATGAGGCATCTGTTGTAGTACTATTAGCTGAAGTCAATTTTCTAAGAAGCCGTTTGACAGAGAATTTGGAATCTCAATTTCAAGTTTTGAGTTGAAATTAATATCTGTTTATGAAATTTGTATAAAATTTTAATTCCAATTTTAAATCCCAAAATTCTCTAAAGAGTAGGATTTTAAATTTTAAATTTGTTATTTCAGTTTTTTTTTTTAAATGTAAAAAAATTGACCCATCAGTTTATACTACTTTATTAAAAAAGACCCATCATTTCAAATTTTACAAAAAAAGACTTATGCTCTATGTGAAAAGATTGTTCTTCACCATATGAAAAGATTATATTAAAGAATAACTACTTACTATTATTGTTTGACTGGTGACTCTTTGTGAAATTTTAACGTATTTAAAAGTTTGTAATAACATGTAATTGCAAATATTTATTTATGAAAGGAACATGAATGTATGAGATTTATTAGTGCGACACCTAGAGATATTTTGATACTTGTTTATAAATTATGGGTTGCTTATTTGGTAAGATTGTATAAGAGTTGGGAGAGTTTTGATAGTTTTCACAAATCATGTGGTTGTTATGTTTGTGAGAGAAAAATATAACTTAAAGAAATTTAAATTGCATGTCTAAACAAAATTTCAACTTTAAATTAACATGATTCAAATTAGTTATTTGAAAGCATGTCCAAACGGATCCTAACTTCCATAAGCCTGCTCATAGTATAGAGAACAGACAAAAATAGGCAAGAGGTTGCTATTTATGAGAGCTACATGCAGTAAGTTTAAAAAGAATGAAGGAAGGATAGTTCAATTAAAAAACACACTTAATTGGTACTCCCTCCGTTCCCAAATAATTGTCACATTTCGCTTTCGAGAGTTAATTTGACTAGTTTTTTAAATTAAATTAAATTAGATTAATTCGATACTTTAATATTAAAATTAAAAAAACTATGCGAAAAGTACTATAACTTGCAATTTTTCTCATATCAATATGATGAAAAAAAATATATCATAAAATATTGATCAAAGTTCATATCATTTGACATTTAAAAAAGAAATTGTGACAAGTATTTTGAAACGAAAGAAGTAGCAAATTAAAAGACTTGTTGAGGATGCAAAAGAATTTTTTTAATTAATTTATCATAGTACAATATAATGAAAGAAGGGAAATAAGTACTATAAGAAAATCTGATAAGATCTCAATCAAATGAAAGGAAGATGAAAATCAACCATTTATTGATTAGTACTATTGCCTAGTACTGTTTGGAGGAGGAGAATTTCATTGATCAGTTTGTCTATGCTTTTTGCTATTTGGGTTGGGGTTATATATAACATGTTGAATTGTGTGACAATCTTATCTAAAATATTACGCTATTAGAGAACACATTTTTAGTTACTCGATTATATTATATGTCATCAATTGAGTTAATATCTCAAATGGTCACTCAACTTATGGCTCTTCACTCAGAAAGTCACTCAACTTTGATTTTTACTTCCAAAATCACTCAACTTAGGGTTCTTCTCTCGTAAAGTCATTCAACTTTGATTTTTACTTACAATTTGGGTCATCAACTCTCTCACAAGGCTCTCAACTTCATCTCTCGTCACATTATTGTCAATCTCCATTCCAATTCCCCATTGCCTACAACAGAACCATCAATTTATCTGTTCATCTGTGAAGAACGGCCAACAAATCATTGGAACCCCACTGCTAATACTTTCGAGTGTCGAATTCCATCTATTATGAGTCAAGAACCCTCCAATAGCAGGGTGGCTAAGGACTTGTTCTTGCATGCACCAACTTGCTAGCATTCCTCTTTCTTTAGTTTCTTCCACAAATTCCGGTGGAAGAACTACTTGTTCGCCCGATATAATATCAGGCCTAATAATCCACAAAAAATCCATCTGGCTATTGGCATGTCCCCAGGTGAAAAGTTGGTTCGGTGTCATGAGAGTGATGCTTCCAAAATTGACATAGACAACAGAATCTGGTTTCTTGGAATCAAGCCAGTCCAGACACTTGGTTTCTTCTTTCCATAGATTCGATCACTGATGGAGAAGATTTGCAAGTATAATGAAGTTTTTTAGAGTTAATATCGGTAAAACATCTATAGTAGAGAAACTAAGAAGCCCAAGCAATAATGAGGACGTTCTATATATCAACGAAAGCTATCAATAGTACGTTTGATGTCAAATTTATGAGTTATTTTCTATATCTTCTCCGGCAAGAATAATGGGACTTACATATCTCACTGGCAAATGCTATTAGCACATTTAAGGGACTGTTTGGATATACAATATGAAATCGTGATATGAAATTAAATTGAGATGAAATTGAATTTTTGTTTGGACATGCAATTTAGATTTGTTAAATTGTATTTCATAAAAATGAAAACTCCACCAGTGGTGAAAACTATCAAAAGATTTCCAATTCTCATATAATTTTATCAAATGAGCAAACTATAGTTTATAAATACGATATCGAAACATAATAAAGCTCTGCATTGAAATTGATTATCACATATCTTCATGTTCCTTTTTAAATAAATGTTTGTGATTACAAACTTTCAAATACATATAATTTGATAAAGATTCACTAGTCAACAATAGTAGTAACTAATTATTCTTTAATATAATCCTTTCACGTGGTATGAACAATCTCTTGTCTTTTAATTTTATTTTTTTAGATTTTCAATCACCATCATACCCTCACCAACGACACATCCCAGAACGATAATATATTATTCCAGTAAAATATCTTTCAAAACTAGAAGTAACATTTTTAATCACAGAAGAAACAGGAGAAAAAAGTGATAAAAACTAGGTGCAGTACACCCATTGAGATAAGGAGAATAAAATAAACCACCTCGTCAAAAAAAATTGTGCTGGCGAACGCTAATCTTTCCGGCCAATTATATTGAGAATTTTTCATCGAGCAGCAGTGATTTCGTATCCGATCAAAATTTTGGGTAATTGATCGAAGTGGATAGCTCCAGTAGACTCATAGATCATGGAACAAATAGGGTGGGTAGGCCTAAGCACCACACTACACGTGTAGACGCGAATCCCCCTCGTTAGCGTACGTGCGACTCTCTCACCGCATACGGCTCGCACAATGCCTCAGCGAGTAGGTAAAATTCATGGTAAGCAGGGTATACATTCCTACAATCTATTTCATTCTCTTTTTTCCTTCATTTATTCAGTTTAATACCAAACCACCAATAAATTTATCTACAAAAACAAGGTGTAAGAAGAACAATATTCATAATCAATAATTCATCATTATTAGGGACTCCCCAGCATTATCTCCTGCTTATCTTGATAGTTCAGAAAAATTGGAAGTATTGGAAAGTCACAAAAGTTTTCTAGAGTTAATAGCCATAAACAATCTGTTGTAGTATTAGTTTACCATCCAAATGAAGTCAAACTGCTGACTCAACTTCCATAAGCCTACTCATCATAGTATTGAAAACTGACAAAAATAGGCACGAGGTTACTATATGAGAGCTACATGCAGTAAGTTGCTTGTCGATGAAAAATCAATCGAAAGGATATAGGGTAGTTAAATAAACATAAGCAAGTGGATCATACTCACATGTCAATAATAATAGTGAAGTGAAAGTGTGCATTACTACTATGAATCTCGATCAAATGGAATCACACACTTAGTAAAAGACATTTTGAGGATGCAAGAGAGCATTTTTATTTTATATTTCGTACAAACTTAAGAAGGAGAATCAACCAACTATTGATTAGTACTACTATTGCCTACTGGTTTTGGAGGAGAGTAGAATTTCATTTGTCAGTTTTTCTATGTTCACATAAGATGATCCTGTTGGTTTTCGAGCAGCTTCTTCAGCCAATTTCTTCCATTTCAATGCCTTTTTCTTCATCTCTTTGCCTTTCTCCCCTATCATCAACTCTCTCACAAGGATTTCAACTTCGTCCCTCTTCACACTATTGTCAATCTCCATTCCGATTCCCCATTGCCTGCAACAAAACCAACAATTTGTTTGTTGTTCTGCGAAGAACGGCCAACAAATCATTGGAACCCCACTGCTAATACTTTCGAGTGTTGAATTCCATCCATTATGAGTCAAGAACCCTCCAATAGCAGGGTGGCTAAGGACTTTTTCTTGCATGCACCAACTTACTAGCATCCCTCTTTCTTTAGTTTCTTCCACAAATTCCGGTGGAAAAAATACATCTTCCCCTGATACAATATCAGGCCTAATAATCCACAAAAATTCCATCTGGCTATTGGCAAGTCCCCAGGCGATTTCCATAAGTTGGTCCGGAGTCATGAGAGTGATGCTTCCAAAATTGACGTAGACAACAGAATCTGATTCCTTAGAATCAAGCCAGTCTAGACACCTGGTTTCTTCTTTCCATAGATTTGATCCCATGTTCTCCAAGTTCTTGTCATCGACGTGTACCATTAGAAGATGCAAGGGTCCAATGGCATAAACCCGGGGAAGAAGGCCCTGGAGTGATTCAAGAACTTCCCTCTCTAATGGTTCAAATGTATTAAGAACAATAGCTGAAGCCATTTTGCTTCTCTCTGTTTCTTGGATAAGGAATTTGATCATAAATTCATCTGGATTTGTAGTTCTAATGAAAGTTGGAAGATCCTTCAAACGTATTCCTTTCATGCCCGGTATCCAATCCAAATTTGTCTCCAAATACCCATTTGTCAAATAACTTTCATCTGCAATTCCCCAAGAAGATTAACCAAAGATAATATAAAACCAAATTTAAATCCCCAAGATACTTTAAAAGAATGATATACAGGGGATCGGAGTCATTATAAAATGGGAAAAACATGTGTACCTTTAAGTGGAATGTATCCTTTCTCAACAAGATCGCGGTAATGCATGTAACTTAATAAACCACAACCACTTGGGGTCCAAAAGAGAACTTGAGGGATGCCTAAATCTTGAGCAGCAGAAAGAGTGAAGCTCATCGAACCATCGGAAACGATGCAAGAGACAGGTGGCACGTTAGTATTTTTTAGCTCTGCAAGCAACTCTTTGAAAGGACCTAAACAAGTAGTGGTAGTGGATTCACAAAGAGAAGGAATGTCTTGGGTGGCATCAGGGTCACATGATGGGAGGCCATCAGGAATGGTCTCGAACCGAAAAGATGGCAAGCCCTTGTAGGAATCAGGGCCTCGAGACTTAAGAAGACGCTTATGGTTGTGTTCAGTGTTGACGAAGGTGATATGAAAGCCTTTGTGATGCAGGATCTTGGCCAACATTAACATTGGGCTAATGTGGCCTTGAGCAGGATATGGTATGCAAACTGCATGAGGTTTGTCTAAATTTTCAGCTTTAATGGAACACATTTTTTTGTTTCCTTATTGAGTTTCTCTCAAACAGAATTCGTATGATATTTGCAAGAGGAAAAGGATGCATATATTTATAGATGATCTAACTAAAAACAGTCAAAATTTAAAGATAAGTATATTTTTTACATGAGATCGATGTTAAATTTAGTACTATGTATGACATTATGGCCTTACTACTGATTTTGTCCAAATCTGCATTGTTGGTACATCATATAATGACATATTACTAACGGCAAGGAATAAGGACAAAGTCCTATTGAAGTTTCTTAATGAGGTATAGTGCAGCGCTTTTGCCCAGAATCCTCACCCCACCACGTGTTGCAAACTACTTGGCGACCCCCACCCCCTTCAAAAAAAAAAAAAAACTATGACCCAATATATATTAGGCTAAATTCATAATCAGCCTCTTAAAACTTGTTCGTATTTTTCGCTTTGACACCTTAATATACCTATTTTTCTGTTAAACACTATAATCCTAACAATTGCATATTTATTATAAACAGCTCGTGCAAATGTGATAGAGAAAGTGTTATTCACTTATTGTTGAGTACGTGAATCAGCTTTGTAAAATATTATTCAAATTTTTTCTCTCTTTTTCTTCATTTATTTCTATCTTCAATATTTCCCCCCTCTCTACTTTCGGAGTAGCCACCACTCCACCATCACAAGTCGACCATTTCCGATCACCTTGAGCTCCATATATCACAAAAAAGATTAATTCCTTTTATCACCCTCAACAAATCTCTCTCTTCCTCCCTTTACTCATATTATAGACGTTCATCCGCCAATTTATCCGGTCACATTCCAACAAACATCATATGAGTATCATAAGTTTTCATATTATCTACACTTGGTTTCTTCATAGAATGAATATTTATACATGATAAAAATTTTAGTAAAAGAAAACTTCTAATGATATTGATGATGAAGGGGAAAAAACAAGAGAGTGTGCTTGCTGAGTTGGGGGTAGGGGATGGTGGAGTCAGGAATTTGACGAAGGGTGTGCAAATTTTCTTTTCAGTTGTGTTAAAAGTGTGCAAATAAGATATACACTCATAATAACTAGTAACGTCTAACCTCTGTGCACCACATAATTTTCTGACGAAGGATGTACACCGGACCACCCTTCACCTAATTAAGGTCACTCTGCCCATGGGGGACGACGAATGGTTTTCAGGGGGAGATGAAAAGTTGGGATTGAGTGAGGGTATTGAAAATAATTATTTTTTTGTTGATTTTTTTTTGATTAGTTAAATAGGTATAAAAATATTTTTTTCTTTTTTATCAAATGCCACATGTCTTCGTTTAATTTGTCATTTTGTCACATTATTCGCGTGTGTATTACACACATTTGTTTTTGACTGATTGTCAGAAAAATGTTAATAAATACATATTTTTTAAGATTGAAGCGTTTAATAGAAAAAAAGATCTGAAGGATGCGAACAAATTTAGGGGGTTGCGCACGAGACGACAGTTTATCATGGACTCACCAATCCATTAAAAATGCTGATGGCACAGCCAACCATTACGGTTAACATTACGTCTAACAGTTTAGCTTGCCGTATTAGGCAAATATCTTTTTGTAGGTTATCATTTTGATTTGTCAATATGTAAATATATATAACTTTTGAGACGGACAAAACATTAGATAGTTGTTTTGAAGAAATGAATTTAGTACAATTGATTTTATATCATCCAATATGAAGATGGGAAGTGTTCAATTTTGGCTGCTTTAGTATTTTGTTTACTCTTCTCACGCGCTTTTAGGCAATCCGTAACATATTCTTTGTCACGTCGCCTCTTAGGAGGATATTAAATTCAGTTAAACAAAAATTGGAGGATAAAAAATCAACAGTGTAATTACTGTGTGTAACTGAGTTTCCGGGACAAAGTTTAGAGGGAAATCAAATTGCTGACTCAACAACTTCCATAAGCCTACTCATAGTATAGAAAACTGACCAAAAAAGGATGAGGACGCATAGTTCAATTAAAAAATGCACGCCATTAATTACAGTGAAAGTGAAAATGAGCATTATCAGTATGAATTTCGACCAAATGGTGTGAAGATCACTTGTTGAGGATGCAAAAGAGAATCTTTATTTTATTTATCATATGCAAAAGAGATTGCTCATTACTGATCGAATTTAAAAAAGTCCTTCGCCCCTTATCTTCTCATCTATCTTCTTTATCTGCTATATGAATCTACATGTAGTAAATTGCTTGTCAATGAACTGAAAAATCGATCGAAAGGATAAAGGATAGTTCAATATAAATAAGCAAGTGCATATATGGCTCACATGTCCATAATAATAGTGTAAGTGAGTGTGCATTATATTATATCATTATGAATGTATTTCGACCAAATGGTATCAAAAGCAGACATAGTAAAAGACTTATTGAGGATGCAAGAGAGCATTTTTATTTTTATTTTATCGTACAACATAGAGAAAGCAGGAACATCAACCAACTATTTATTAGTATTGCCTAGTGGTTTTGGAGGAGAGTAGAATTTCATTGATCAATTTGTCTATGTTCACATAAGATGATCCTGTTGGTTTTTGAGCAGCTTCCTCAGCCAATTTCTTCCATTCCAATGCTTTTTTCTTCATCTCTTTGCCTTTCTCCCCTGTCATCAATTCTCTCATGAGGTTTTCAACTTCGTCCCTCTTCACATTATTGTCAATCTCCATTCCAATTCCCCATTTCCTACAACAAAACCAACAATTTATCTGTTGATCTGCGAAGAACGGCCAACAAATCATGGGGACCCCACTGGTAATGCTTTCGAGTGTCGAATTCCATCCACTATGAGTCAAGAACCCTCCAATTGAAGGGTGGCTAAGGACTTGTTCTTGTTGGCACCAGCTTGCTAGCATCCCTCTTTCTTTAGTTTCTTCCAGGAATTCAGGTGGAAAAACTGCTTTTTTGCCCAATACCATATCAGGCCTAGTTATCCACAAAAAATCCACCTGGCTATTGGCAAGTCCCCAAGCGAATTCTATAAGCTGGTTTGGAGTGATGGGAGTGATACTTCCAAAATTGACATACATCACAGAGTTTGATTTCTTGGAATCAAGCCAGTCTACACATTTGGTTTCTTCTTTCCATAGGTTTGATCCCAAGTCCTCCAAATTCTTGTCCTCGAGGTGTTTCACAAGCAAATGCAATGGCCCAACGGTGTAGATCGGAGGAAGAAGTGTTTGAAGGGATTCAACAACTTCTCTCTCCAATGGCTCAAATGTATTGAGAATCATTGCAGAAGCATTTTTCGATCTCTCTGTTTCTTGGATGACAAATTTGATCATGTATTCTTCTGGATTAGTAGTTCTAATGAAAGTTGGAAAATCCCTCAAACGTATTCCTTTCAGTCCCGGTATCCAATCCAAAGTTGTGTCCAAGTACCCATTCGTCAAGTAACTTTCATCTAGAGTTGCCGAAGAACATTAACAAACCAAAGTTAAGGCCCAAAGATACTTCAAAAGAGTTAATGATATAGGTGAAGACCAATATAATACAAGAAAATTTAATCATTATGTATATATATAATACCTTTAAGTGGAGTGTATCCTTTTTCAACAAGATCGCGGTAATGCATGTAAGCTAAAAGACCACAAGCACTTAGGGTCCTAAAGAGAACTTGAGGGATGCCCAATTCTTGAGCAGCAGAGAGAGTGAAGCTCATTGAACCATCGGAAATGATGCACGAGACAGGTGGCACATTAGTATTATTGAGTCTTGCAAGCAACTCTTTGAAAGGACCTAAACAAGTAGTAGTTGTAGATCTACAAAGAGAAGGAATGTCTTGGGTGGCATCAGGGTCACATGGTGGGAGGCCATCAGGAATGGTCTCGAATCGAAAAGATGGCAAGCCCTTGAGGGAATCAGGGCCTCGAGACTTAAGGAGACGCTTATGGTTGTGTTCAGTGTTGACGAAGGTGATATGAAAGCCTTTGTGATGCAGGATTTTGGCCAACTTTAGCATTGGGTTAATGTGGCCTTGAGCAGGGTATGGTATGCAAATTGCATGAGGCTTGCCTAAATCTTCAGCACTAATGGAACACATTCTTATGTTTCCTTATTGGGTTTCTTTCAAATAGAAGTTCGAGAGATTGTATATTTTTGCAAGAGGAAGAGAGTGGGTGGGTACATTTATAGATGATATATCTAATTAAAGGAGTCAAAATCTTAAAATTAAATTTATCACTATGACATAATGGCCTTACTTTTGATTTTGTCCTAATCTGCATCATAATGAATTAATGACATATTACTAACACCTAACAACACAGAGTAATTAAATGCCCATACACGATTTCTCTCATTTTTGCTCTAGCAGAAAGTGGGAGGTGAATCTTCACCCACCACTCTGACAATCCACGTGTTGTGATTATAAAGGATTCTATTAAAAATATTTGTGATTCTCTCGTCGAATCATGTTTAATAATAGTGTATTCATTTTTTTTATATACTTTAAATAATGCTTAATTTAACGTGTATCGTTCTTATCAAAATATATGTTTACATACGGAGGAACTGCAATATCATGACGATCTACAAAGCCGTCAATTGTTGCTACTTCTTCGAACCATGCTGAGATAGTAGCAATTCATGAAGCGAGTAAAGAATGTGTGTGGTTGAGATCGATGATACAGTTCATCAAAAAAAGATGCGGCCTGAAGTGTGATGTCAAAATACCCACGGTCATATTTGAAGACAATGCTGGTGCATAGCCCAATTAAAAGGAGGCTTCATAAAAGGAGATAGAACAAAGCATATCTCACCAAAGTTATTCCTCACACATGATCTTCAGAAGAACGGTGATATCAATGTACAACAAATTCGTTCCAGTGATAATCCAGCGGACTTATTCACCAAATCTTTACCAACTTCAACTCTGAAGAAGATGGTACACAAGATTGTAATGCGAAGGCTACACCGCTTGAAACATGGCTTTCATCAGGGGGAGTAAGAATACGCGATGTACTCTTTTTCCCTTAACCAAGGTTTTATCCCACTGGGTTTTTCTTGGTAAGGTTTTTAATGAGGCAGCAAACAATGTGTATTATAGATAAACTATGTATCATATTTTTGTCTTACATGAACATCCAAGGGGGAGTGTTGTAAAATGTATGGATGCCATGTGGCTTCCACTTATGTATTTGGATGGACATGTGTCCTTCCATGTGGAGGGAGTATGATTTAATAGTCATGAGTCATGACTATTGACCAACTCCTCTTAATCCTATATATATTAGTTTTTCCTTTATATTAGGGGTGGATATATGCAAAGATAAATATAGAAAAAGTGTTGAACTCTCTCTCTCCCTTTTTTTATTTTCTTTTCCCTTAATTATTTGCTAATATTTTATAATATATATATATATATTCGTAGTAAGCAACAGAAAAAAAATAAACATACCTGGTACATAATTTGCACCCTTCCTCTATTGTTTTTTTTTTTTCTAACAATGAGGATGATATATGTTCTTCATTTACAAGTCCAGTTATATATAAGCTAATTATTGAGCAGACTTTAAAGAATGAGATAAGGTTATTCATTATCAATTTAAATTTCATAACTGATGAATATCTTATGGATTACTTGAATCAATGTTGCACATGGATAAGCCATAAGACAAAGGAAATGAAAAGTTCTTGAGCTTGGGAGGTGAAAAGCCCTTAGGAAATTTAATTTTTATTATATATAAATCACCAAAAAACTTTTTTGTCCAATAAATACAAAACCAAATAGTATTCACTTTACAAGTTTAATACTCCCTCTGCTTGACACACATATTAAGAAACAATAAATAACATAGGTAATTTTTATGATACTATCTTTTGAATATAATTAATTCAACGCCTTGATAAATGTATTGGGTAATGACTATAATTAATAAATAAAAGTAACTAAAAATAAATGTAATTAAACTTTAACTCCCAGGATGTGTGATGGTTTTAGAGAAATGAGTAATGACAGAGAAGGACCGACTGATAATAATTAGCAAATGGTGATGACGGATGAGTAATGGAAATTAATGTTACTTTTAGCTAAGGGCTAATTTGGACATCCAAGCCAGGGATAATTTGATCATTCAATTTTTTAAAGGTATTTTCATAATTTAACTTTTAATTTGAGAGCTTCTTACTAATTATAATATAGTATCATTAGTATGATATGATATTACAATAACAAGTTGCAATACTAGGGAACATGGGGAAACGACGATCAAAAGATGTGACAAGCTCTCAACACATGAAAGTTAAATATCAATCACTTATTATTGTTAATTAATGCTTAATGTTTGATCAGAAGAATTTCGTTGTCAATGTTCATGTAAGATGATCCTACTAGTTTTTTAGCAGCTTCTTCAGCCAAATTCTTCCATTCCAATGCTTTTTTCTTCATCTCTTTGCCTTTCTCCCCTATCATCAACTCTCTCACAAGGCTCTCAACTTCATCTCTCTTCACATTATTGTCAATCTCCATTCCTTGCAACAGAACCAACAATTTGTCTGTTGTTCTGCAAAGAACGGCCAGCATATCATGGGGACTCCTCTGCTAATACTTTCGAGTGTCGAATTCCATCCGCTGTGAGTCAAGAAACCTCCAATTGAAGGGTGACTAAGGACTTGTTCTTGCATGCACCAACTCGCTAGCATTCCTCTTTCTTTAGTTTCTTCTAGGAATTGGTGTGGAAGAACTATTTGTTCGCCCGATACAATATCAGGCCTAATAATCCACAAAAATCCCATCTGGCTATTGGCAAGTCCCCAAGCGAATTCTATAAGCTGGTTCAGAGTCATGAGAGTGATGCTTCCAAAATTGACATAGACAACAGAATCTGGTTTCTTGGAATCAAGCCAGTCTAGACACCTGGTTTCTTCTTTCCATAGATTCGATCCCAAGTCCTTCAAGTTCTTGTCATCGACGTGTTCCATAAGAAGATGCAAGGGTCCAATGGCATAAACCCGGGGAAGAAGGCCCTGGAGTGATTCAAGAACTTCCCTCTCTAATGTTCAATTGGCAAAGTACTAAGTAGAAGGGTCCAACTGACAAACAAAGTCAAGTACAAGGGTCTCTCAGGTCATTTCGTCTTTACTTATTGTTGAGTGCGTAAATCGGCTTTGTAAAATATTTTTTATTTTTTATTACAAAATTTTTAGAGATTGACGATGAAGGAAAGTAAAAAGAAAAAAAGGAAAAAAGAAGAGAATGTAGTTTTTTTTATTAGTTAAATAGGTTTAAAAATAGTTTTCCTTTTTTTTTTTACTCAAAATTTATTTATTTTTAATTATTTTGTACCGAAATGTCATATGTTTCCATTTAATTCATCATTTTACCACATCATTCGTGTGTTATTGCACATATTTTAGTTTTTGATTGATTGTCATAAAAATGATGAATAGATACATATTCATTAAGATTGAAGTGTGTAATAGGAAAAAGGATCTTATAAAGTGTCAGTGAAAGATGCAGACAAGTTTATATGACCTAAATTCATGACTCGACTTCTTTAATATTTTTTAGTAGGCACGTCACGACAATTTATCATGGACTCGATCACCAATCCATTATGGCTGATGACACGGCCAACCATTAAGGTTAACACTACGTCTAAGTGTCTTAAAAAAACGAATTAAGTATAATTAACTTTATATCATTCAATAGAATTATAGAAAGATGGCAAGTGTGCAATTTTGGCTGCTTTTAGTATATTGTTTATTCTTCTCACACGTTTATAGACAATTGATAACGTATTCTTTGTCAAGTCACCTCTTAGGAGGGTATTAGATTCACTTCGAACAAAAATAAGAGGATAAAAAATCAATCTTAAAGTTAACAGTGTGAGTTTCCGAAACAAGTTTAGAAGGAAATCAAATTGGTATTCAACTTCCATAAGCCTACTCATATATACTATAGAAAACAGCCAGAAAAAGGCAAGAGGTTGGTATTTATGAAGTAAGTACAATGAATTTCGACCAAATGGTATCAAAAGCACACTTAGTAATTAAAGACTTTTTGAGGATGCAAGAGAGCATTTTATTTTACATATCGTACAACATAACGAAATAAGGAGGAATCAACCAACTATTGCTTAGTGGTTTTGGAGGAGAGTAGAATTTCATTGATCATTTTGTCTATGTTCACATAAGATGATCCTGTTGGTTTTTGAGCAGCTTCCTCAGCCAATTTCTTCCATTCCAATGCTTTTTTCTTCATCTCTTTGCCTTTCTCCCCTGTCATCAATTCTCTCACGAGGTTTTCAACTTCGTCCCTCTTCACAATATCATTGTCAATCTCCATTCCGATTCCCCATTTCCTGCAACTGAACCAACAATTTGTCTGTTGTTCTGCGAAGAACGGCCAGCATATCATGGGGACTCCTCTGCTAATACTTTCGAGTGTCGAATTCCATCCGCTGTGAGTCAGGAAACCTCCAATTGAAGGGTGGCTAAGGACTTGGTCTTGCATGCACCAACTTGCTAGCATCCCTCTTTCTTTAGTTTCTTCCAGGAATTCAGGTGGAAAAACTGCTTTTTCACCTGATACAATATTAGGCCTAATAATCCACAAAAATCCCATCTGGCTATTGGCAAGTCCCCAAGCGAATTCTATAAGCTGGTTCGGAGTCATGAGAGTGATGCTTCCAAAATTGACATAGACAACAGAATCTGGTTTCTTGGAATCAAGCCAGTCTAGACACTTGGTTTCTTCTTTCCACAGATTCGATCCCAAGTTCTTGTTATCAACGTGTTCCATAAGAAGATGCAAGGGCCCAATGGCATAAACCCGGGGAAGAAGGCCCTGGAGTGATTCAAGAACTTCCCTTTCTAATGGTTCAAATGTATTAAGAACAATAGTTGAAGCCATTTTGCTTCTCTCTGTTTCTTGGATGAGGTATTTGATCATATATTCGTCTGGATTTATAGTTCTAATGAAAGTTGGAAGATCCCTCAAACGTATTCCTTTCATGCCCGGTATCCAATCCAAAGTTGTCTCCAAATACCCATTTGTCAAGAAACTTTCATCTGCAATTCCTCAAGAAAATTAACCAAAGTCCAAAGATAATAGCCCCAAGATGCTTTAAAAGAATGATACAGGGGATCGAAGGTCCTTTTAAAATGGGAAAAACAAGTATACCTTTAAGTGGAATGTATCCTTTCTCAACAAGATCGCGGTAATGCATGTAACATAATAAACCACAAGCACTTGGGGTCCAAAAGAGAACCTGAGGGATGCCCAAATCTTGAGCAGCAGCGAGAGTGAAGCTCATTGAGCCATCAGAAATGATGCACGAGACGGGTGGCACATTAGTATTTTTGAGCTCTGCAAGCAACTCTTTGAAAGGACCTAAACAAGTAGTGGTAGTGGATTCACTAAGAGAAGGAATGTCTTGAGTGGCATCAGGGTCACATGGTGGAAGACCATCAGGAATGGACTCGAATCGAAAAGATGGAAATCCCTTGAGGGAATCAGGGCCTCGAGACTTAAGGAGACGCTTATGGTTGTGTTCGGTGTTGACAAAGGTGATATGAAAGCCTTTGTGATGCAGGATTTTGGCCAACATTAACATTGGGCTAATGTGGCCTTGGGCAGGATATGGTATGCAAACTGCATGAGGCTTTTCTAAATTTTCAGCACTAATGGAACACATTTCTTTTTATTTCTTTATTGAGTTTCTCTCAAACAGAATTCGTATGATAATTGCAAGAGGAAGTGGATGTATATATATAGACGATCTAATTTAAAAGAGTCGAAATATTAAAATAAGTATTTTAACATGAGAGGTTAAATTTAGTACTATGACATTATGATCTTACTATTTGATTTTGTCCAAATGTGCAAGTTGCTAAATCATAATGACATATTACTAATGGCAAGGAACAAGAAGGACAAAGTCCTACTGAAATTTCTTAATGAAAGTATGGTCCTTTTGGCCAGAATCCTCACCCCACCACGTGTTGCAAACTAGTCGTTGGGTTCTATGAAAAGAAATGAAAGGAAAATGGAGGGTGAAAGCGTGTAACTTTTCAGTTGAAGAGTTGCACCTTTCTAAATCATTGTGACATTTTCGAACCAGTGCATCTCTTCTGAAAAGTTGCATCCTTTTTGAACCATTGTTTCTCTTTGTGAAGTAACACTTTGTTGGCTATAAATACGTATTGATCCCTCAGATTTTCATTACGAATTTTCTGATCTTCTACTCTTTTTCTTCTTGCACTTCATAAAATTCTTGTGTGGTTTACTACTGTCGAGTGAGTTTGTTGTCACCGGCGTTTGAGATACCGCTACTCTGGTGAGTAAATCATTCTATCCTGGGAGGATATATTCCAACACATCGGGTACATAGAGGGGAGTAATTTCCTTAAGGACACACTGTGAATACAATGGGCTCGATTGAATTTATCTTTTTCCTGAATTTTTCTACAAATTATTTTACTTACTGTTTTGTTGTTTAGCATACAATTTTGCTACTTTGCTTTCTGTTTTATTGTTTGAATACAGATTGGATAACAATCTTAAAGAAAATTATATCTTCACTTATATCCTGTGTATTCAAGGAGTGATATGCTACAGAGTGAGTAACACTACTTAATATACTCCCCCGTCCCATATTAGTTGGTCACATTTCTTTTTACATGCATGTTAAGAAATCATAAATAAGAAAGTACTTTTACTAATTTACTCCTTAAAAGACTTTTTTGGAACTTTACAAACAAGTGTGAACACTTTCAAAAAGACTTAATTGCAAGGGTAATATGAGAAAAAATTAATTAATGTTTTCTTGATTTAGTGAAATGACCAACTAATATGGGATAATTATTTTCAGTTAGGTGACCAACTAAATATGGAACGGAAGGAGTATAATAGTAATAATTGCATATCTACTAAATTTGTTGGCATCTTTGACTTTCAGAACTTAATATACAATTGTAATAAATGCATGTCTACTAAACATCAATGTGGTAGAGCAAGTGATATTCACTTGTTGTTGAGTGGGTAAATCAGCTTTGTCAAATAGTTTTTTATTTTTTGTTTCAATTTTTTTCTTTTTTCTTTTTCTCGTTTATTTCTCTTTTCAATTTGCCCCCTTTCTTCTATCAGAATAGCCACCTTTCTACCATCACAAGTCCACCATTTCCGATCATCTTGAGCTCCATATGTCACAAAAAAGATTAATTCCTTTTTTGTGAGGATGTAGAAAGTAATTTTTTTTATATGGTTAACTTAATTTACCTAATAGACAAATGAGAATACACGTAAAAAAAAATTAATTGAACTTTGTTCGAGTGTCTAAATGGGGTATCCTAACAAATTTAATGGGTTGATTATGTATTAAGTCAGGCAAAACGAATACTCTTGTACATGTGGAATAGATTGTTAATTTCATGAAATTAAAAGTGTTGATATGCAGATGGAAAAGAATTTCACTGATACTATATCGATCTAAGATGAAGTGTCAACTTTTGCTTTCATGTCCAACTAGGCATCATTTATTTATTTATTTTAAAAAGTTATAATTAGTGAAAATGAGTGTACATTTTTCTAATGAATATATAGAAGGAATAAGGACACAAATGGTCTATCGGCCAAAATTAATCCCACCAAAATTGGCCAAGGAATTGTATTTTCACATTTTAGCCATTCAACATGTTCATCTGCTGGTTCATCATTATTTTATATTCTTGCCTCTTTTTTTTTATTTGTTCACTATTCTTTTTCTCTTTTTTTTTGCGTTGCTGTCTTTTAAAAAAAAAAAACTCTTTTCGCAGTTTTTTTAAAAACTTTTATTATAACTCATTTTTTAAAGAAAAAAAATATTACTATTTTTCACTGTGTTTTCCTCTCTTTTTTAATTTATTTTTGTTGCTCTTTTTCTAAAATCTTTTTTGCTCTTCTAATTGTTGCACTTTTTTTTAAAAAAAAAATTAAATGCAATTGGTAACATTATAATTGATGCTCTTTTTTTATCAATCAAATATATAAATAGTGTATCTTTTCAAATACAATAAAAAAATAATGTATAAGTGCATATTTGATAACACATGCATGTATCTTTGATATCAGATATAAATACATATTTTATATAATAATTATATAATTTCTATACACATCTTATATCGATACATATTTTATACAATAATTATACAGTTTCTACACACATGCTAATAGAGGTTCTATAAAAATCTTATAGATATACATATTTTATACAATAATTATACAGTTTTGATACACATCTTATACAGTTTCTATAGAAATATTATACATATACATATTCTATACAATAATTTTACAGTTTCTACACACATTTATATCCAAAGGCTACAAATTTAAAATAAATATACCGAAGGACTATTTTTTGTCTAATATACAAACTTAGGTTACTTGTTTTGAAATTGACCACACAGTGTCCTATATAGAATTACAAGTTGTCCTACCTACTTTTCTAGAAAGAATTAACTTTTCTATTTTTGTAAAAAGAACGGAAATGTGTGTTTTTTTTATTAAGTTTAACAGTTTTTTAAAAAAGAACCGTTAATTTTAGTGTTTGGACTAAAATGATCTACTTTATATATACATCAAGGACTATATCCATCAAGTGGCATATATCAAGGACCAAAACAATCCACCTCCATACATTAAGGACCATTTTGATCGTTTTCTCACTACGATCACTACAACATTATGTGGGAAAAAGAAGTCGACATAAAAAAAAAACCCAAAGAAACCATCTCATATTTGAAAGAAATTAGTAAATTAATTAATTTAAATGCTTAAAATATTTTTTAATGATTTGAACCACTGATTTACCCCATGGATATTTTCTGAAAAGAGGAATATTGGAAGTCTTTGCAAGTGTAACTACGCAAGCAATAATAGGGAGACGTTCCTATCAATAGTTGTGACTTGTGGGACTCTATTTTTTTTATCATGAGGGAAAATTGCTAAGGCATAGAATAGTGCCATGTGGGGACCAATACACATTGAGGTAGCAAAAGATATTTTTGGGCCAAACACACATGTATCGGTGACCGCTTAAACTTGATCAATATTTTCATTCAGACGCTTAAACTAAATGTTGTTCCTATTTCAAGTGTTTCTTTTAGACACACTTGAGGTAAATGTTGGCCTGGTTCTTATTGATTGAGAAGAAAGCTTTTTTTCTCATGTGTGCGCTCATACTTAGGGTAGGCACACATACTTTACCATATATGCAATGTGTGTTTAATAGGAATACTTGAGCTTAAGTTTCGATGTTCAATAGGAATAATATTTAGTTTAAGTGTCTAAATGAAAATATTGAGCAAGTTTGAAGTGTTGCATACGTATTTGGCCATATTTTTGTTTATCATTGTTAAGATCATATCATAGTAACAAGTTGCAATACTCGGGAACATGGGAAACGAGGATAAAAAATGTGACAAGATCTCAACACATGAAAGTTAAAAATCAACCACTTATTATTGTTAACTAGTTCTGATAACATGTGTGGCATGTTTATCCCAAAAAAATTTAATAACAAATAATATTGTAATACAATAAATTTTAAACGGTACACACATATTTTAATACTTAATTTGAGCTATAAAAAAGAAATCAAAACATAAAAAAAAATACACTGCAAGTAATTTAAAATAAAAAATTTATAAACTTCATATTACTTTAGTGACATAGTACTTTAATTTAAAAATAAATACACGTTCAAACATATAATATACATATAAAAAAAAGTATTTACCTCATAAAATTATCAATTACGTATGAAAATTAATTCCTATTTTCAATCATATCATGACCAACCCCATGTTTCAGGTCATAAGTCATGTTAATCTTTATTTGCCTTGAACACATATATATTAAAAGAAAAATATGTTACAGATTTTATAAGTAAATTATAATTACGTGTTTAGATTGAAGTTCTAAAATTGAAAATAAGCAGATATTTATTATGTTTGGTAAACAGTGCCGATCAGTGCTTTTCATGAACATAATTCTTATGTCAAGGTGCATTAGTTAATCCGTCATCGTTTAGGTTTAATAGTTTATTTAAAATGAGATATAATTAGAAAACTCAATTAAAATATTTAAAACACTTGTAATTGTGTGAAGGGAAAAAGATAGAAGAGACTTCAAATTAATTTAAACGTGACTAATATATAAAAGAATCCTACAAAGTAAATCTCATCATTCCTCTTTAAGTATCATAAAAAGTACAAGAGCCTTTTGTTACTCTTCTATTTTTAAATAAATAAAAGAAGGTTACAAACCCCCATCAACGGGTATATAGATTAACCAAGCACAAAAAGGTCAGAGGATTTCTTTATTTCGTAGGAAATTATAAATTTTTAACTTTAAAAGTGCATATTCTTTTCTCACTTTACCATATTCCTTTTTAATAATAAAAAAATACTTATACTTTCTATAAAATGTTTTTGTATATAGTGTCTTCATGTATATATCTTAATATATAGTAATATTTTTCTTGTACAATTTGATTTTGTATAATTTATGTCTTTTTTTGTTGTAAGTTTTCCTATTTTTTAAAATAAATAAAGTAGAAAAGTCTAAAGGACAAATAAAGTAATAAAAGCACCCATTTTGGGAAGTCTACATATGGAAACAAACTAAATGAAATATTAAGGTAGAATCTTTGATTTCCTTTCTTCTTCTTATTTTTCTTTTTTCTTTTTACTAATTGTTTGTTTTCAATTTCTTCTTCATATCTGAATACTTGTATATGGATTATTCTCCACTTTATGCCTTTTTTTAATCTCTTTCTAATTATATGCAAAATCATAAATATTTTTTTTAATTAAAATACTCATCATTTTCTCCTATAAATAAATTGGAAATGCTTCCGTGAAAAAGAAGGGAGAGGACAGAAAAAAATATACAGACAAAAGTTTATGTAGTAAATGTATCGAGTTTGTTGTAGTTTCACCCCAAAACTTGAAATACCTGCTTTCTTTCTTCTTCTTCTTCTGTTTCACTTCGTAAATTCATGAATATTTAAACTCCTCAACAAAAATCAGACTCCTTTTATACATGTGATGGGTGTTGAATGACACGACGAGGAGTTAGTAATTCATATAATATGGTATAGTTTTGATTTAACAGAAGCACCTTTGTCTGCTGTCTTCTTGTGTTTCCCTCAATTCTTCTTTACATTTGACCTAGTTTTTTATCCACACTACACATGATTTAATTTTTGATTTTGGGATGCGGAAGAGTGAGATGGTGAAGGCATATGGTGTGTTTATTTATATAGTGCGTTCAAAATTTAAAGCTGAACAATTCTTTCAACTTCTGTCATTAAGTAATACATAAATAAATTGTAATTGAAGAATTAGAAAATCTGATATTTGCATAATGTGTTTGTGTAGAAACAAAAGATATTTACTTCGTGTAATCAAGGAGCTCCTAAGTGGAAATTCATTATGTATTTGGTGCTTCATGGACGGTTATATACTAGAGATAGGCTGAATAGGTGGGGCATTACTGGAGTTCTTGACTGTCCATTATTTAATGCTCACAATGAAAGTGTGACCATTTAGTTTTTGCCTGTGAGTGATCTGCTAACATTTGGGACAAATTGCTCCAATGACAAGGTTATCAAAGGACTACATTGTCATGGACTGAAGAAAAGAGGTGGGCAGAATTGTATGCAAAAGGACGATCGGCTACTGCTGAAATGTATAGAGTAACCATAGCTGCTGGTATATACTTCATCTGGCAAGAGTGAAATAGAAGAATTTTCCAACAAGTTCATCGACGACGAAAAGTTGTATTGAGGCTGATAATCCAAGAGGTAGTGTGTAGAGGTCATATGTTGCCAAGGCTCACAAGAAGACTGCAGGAACTGAACTACTACCCTTAACTCTTAATGTTTGCTTGTAGACAGGCTAGGGGTTCTATATAGATAGAGGAAAGTTGAAGATTTGCAAGACTGGGACCATGTCCAGTGCTGCAAGATTTGATCCTGGATTGTAAGGTTCACTTTTTTAACAACGAATAACCTTACTCTATTAATGCATAAATGGTCGTAAAGAGTTAAACGATGCAATAGCATCATTTATAATAATCCAACTAGGAAAAGGGGAAACACAAACAAATTTGTCTACTAATGAAATAACAAATTTAGCTAGATTGTGCGCTAACACGTCCCAAGATCTAGGAATATGAATAATTTGAATATCTTCAAATAGACGCATAATCTTCCAAATATCTTCACACGTAGTCTCTATCTCCCATAAAACTACACTCACTTGGTAAATAAAATATTTACTTACCAAAAAAAAAAAAGACATTTACTCAATAAGGTGAAATTAGTTTTATAATATTAGTATTTAGTATAATATAGGCTGTTCAACTTCTCCTAGTCCTTCCAATATGAATGAAATTATTGTATGCAGTGTATTTAGTATTTTTAGAATTTGTGTTTTTGATTGGAATTTAATTTTTAGACAATTATTGTATGCAGTGTATTTAATGTACCATATATGTGATTCTGATTAAAATTTGAAATATAGAGAATTTTCGTATGACACTTTAATGCTTTAGAGTTTAGACAATAAAAAATCATTGAATTCAATTGGGATTGAGGGCATTCATGCTCTCCTTCATTTACTTCCTATAAACGTTTTTCTTATCATAATTATATAGAAAAAATTTCTCCCTCTTTTCCTTTTGCTTGAATTTTAAATATTAATACATTAGTTAATTAGATTACTATTAATAGTTAGTTAGTTAGATATTTTATATACTTTAATTTAGTGTAGGGATAAAATGGTAATCCAATTTTGCGCATTGAAGCTTCCACTTTTAATAATACTAGTTTGTGCACGTGTGCGTCACGTCAAATCATTAATTAATATAAAATATATTAAAAAAAAATAGCGATTGACTTTAAAATAATATAATTTTTTTAAGCTTAATTTTCACGTAAGATATGTACATGTTAATTGATTAAGAAGGATATTGAAAGAAAAACTTGATGAGATTTTTGATAAGGTGTGAGACTTCTGATATTTCGTCTTAATATGAACTCTTACGTTTTCGTATTTCTTCACTCTTTTGAATCTCAAAAAAAGCGTAATAACGTTCGCGTGAAGTGCATAATTTATTGAGTCCAAACTCTTGATGTACCCTTAGAATATAACTGAACTCAAATTATGAGCATATTGTTGGGATCGAAGCTAACAAAAAAGAGCTTGAACGACGATAACAAAGATAAATTATAAAAAAGACTCATAATATATTAAATTGATTTGGTCAATTGACCTACATTTGAATGATATAAAGAACAAAACTATTGGGAGAATAATTTTCCCTTAGTGTACGTGCTTTGCACGTGTGTCTCACGTCAATCAATAAAACTATATACATAAAAAGAAGAAACTTATTAAAAAGTAGCAATTGACATTAAAATAAACGTTATATCTATTTAAATGATATAAATAAATACTATATCTCAAACATATTATTGTATGTTGTGTCTCGCCTTTTTTTTTTTTACAAACGAAAAGAACAAATTTAATTTGATTCTTCAAATTTTAATTGTGCCACATAATTTGAGATAAAGGGAATAATTTAAAAAATTATAAGGACCTGTTTGGCCATGAATATTATTCACTTTATTCCGAAATATTTGTTCAGTTTATTTTAGAATTCTTGTTTGGCCATAAAAACACCAAATACAACTTGAAGTTGTATTTAGAATTTTGAAGGTGTTTGCACTTTTTAAATATTATTTTTTCAAAAAAAATCTATAGTTTTTTATTTTCATAAAATAACCCCATTTAAATTATATTGCATGTTAAAAAAAATGATTTTTAAAAAAATATACATTTGAATTCAAAATATTAACTCCAAATATTATGACCAAATATAAGTCCAACTTCAAAAATTTCAAATAAAATGAATATATTTTTTATTTTTATGGCCAAACGCCTACTAAATTTATATACATGTGAAATTCTGAAAAATTGTGCTTCCATGAATGTAGAAATGTGGAGGAAAATAAGTAAGATTATTTTTTTTATAATTTTAACATAATTCAAATAAGGAAAATTAAAATTTTTAATCTGAATTTTAACATAATTCAAATAAGAAAAAATTTAGTAAGGATCTGTTTGGAAAGCCACCCTGGGAATTGGATTTGGTGTAATTAGTGTAATTACACAGTTTGACATGTTTGGTTGGCCAGATAATTACTTGGTCAGCAGGTAATTGAGTGTAATTGGCAGGGGGCAATTACACTCTCCAATTCACAGAGGGGAGCTGTGAATTGCTGGTAATTACATGGTGTAATTACAAGCTGATTACTTTCTAATTTAGTCCTTTTTTATTTTTTTATTTTTATTTTTATTTTTATTTTTTTAATTTTTATTATTCTAATAATTTTAAAATATATAGTTTTTTATTTTATATTATTTATATTTTATTTCCTTTTCATTTTCAAACCTTTACTTCTTGTGATTCCATGAAATTGTTCGTATTATCTATTTTATATTTATTTTATGTTTATTTTTTTCATTTAGCATAATTTAATTAGTATTCTAATTCTTAAATTAAGAGAAAATACATTAAAAAAAACTCTAAATTTGGTTGCACAACTTACTACGGCACTTTAACTTTATAAGTAATTATATAACCCCCCCCCCCCCAAACAACTTGCAAGTGAATTAAATACAACCTCAGTGGCTAACGTGACCAAAAAAAAATTAAAAAAATAATAAAAGCGCATAGTATTTATTAAAAAACAAAATAGTCCCATTAATTTATATATAATATAATAAAAAATAAAAATAACCCCCTGCCCCACCCCTTTCATCTTCTTTGAACCCCCACCCCCTAATTTCACCCCCCCGGGTTACCCCAATCGCCCACCCCTCTCTCATGTTTGATTTAAAATATTAGCTAATGTTGAGATTATTTTATCCTATTTTTTGTACTAAAATGATGGAATTACTATCCCATGCAGAAGGTGGGATCAAACAATTTCATGGAATATCATTGCGCTTATCCCATCCTACTTGCTCATTTCTTGAGTTAATTGTCGCTTTGGCGGTGACATGGTGCGTGTGTAATGCACTTGCCATTGAGAGTGGTATTTATTCACTTCAAAGTTGTTTAGGGGGGTAATTAATTGCCTATAAAATTTAAGTGCTAAAGAAAGTTATGCAGCCAAGTTTAGGGGTGTTTTCATGTATTTTCTCTTAAATTAAAGTAGAATTCATTGTTGAACAATATTATACACTTAGGGTTTCCTTTTCTTTTGAATCATATTTAGATACGTTATATTGAAATTTGATATAAGAGTATTATGTTAACATTTTTGTTTTGAATTTTGAACTTATATTATATTTTCAGTTTCAATTTATTTATTTTACTAGTATTGACTTGGTATTCCACATTGCAAGTCATTCATTTTTTAGTTTGAATTGATAGATTATCTTTTTGCCAGATGTTTTAATAATTTTATAATATTATATTTATAATATTAATTTTTTTGTTAAACATGTATTTCATGATGTTCTTAAAAATCATGTACTTTAAATTTTTATGATTAATTTATTTAAAATATACTAATTTAAAAAATATAAATCAATTATTTTTTTATAATATTAGTTTAGAATATATATTTAGTAATTAATATATTTTAAAAGATAATATATATATATATATATATATATATATATATATATCTTAAATATTTAATTTAATATCATTTATAATGGCCCTTATTTGTTTAGTGTAAATTTTTAATTTTTGATAATTAACTTTTATTTTTAAATTTTAATATAATCATGTGATTACACTTGTGCAACCAAACAGTACACTTGTAATTACATTGTGGCAACCAAACAGATCGTTGTAATTACTAGGCTGGTAATTACTACTTAGTAATCACACCAATTTCAATTACCAGATGACTTTCCAAAAAGAATTTAAGTAAATATTTTGATAATTCCAAAGTCCTAATTATTAAGAGTTGTTACATCTTTCAAATTCAAAAAATTTAATATCTAAATTAATTTTAAAACCCTAAATATTAGGATAAAGGAATTAATATATACTCAAAGTCCTATATTTATAATATTTTAATATAAAATATTAAATGAAGAATTGCATAGAATAAAAGTGGTCTTATCATAATAATTTTTTGCCGGAGTCTTACCCGTGACCATAATACTACCATAATCAATTTAAATTCAAAATTTAAGTTGATTTTGAATTTTAGAATTTTAACATAATTCAAATAAGAAAAAAATTATAACTAAAATTTTAGTTAATTTCAAAGTCCTAAAAATTAAGAGTTTTATATTTATTTAATTTTTTAAATATGAAAATTTTAATATCTATTACTTGCTTAGCACGTGTACATCGCGTTAATTAACAATAAATGTATATAAATAGAATAAATTATTGTTTGTATGTTATATTATTAAGTACAAAAATTTTAAAATAATAATGTAAAACTTTTAAAAAATAAAAAGTGCACTTAAAGAGACGTTCTTCTTTAATTTACGTATGTTACTCTTTAAGAATGTCATGTCTTACGCTAAGATAAACGTAAAAGTGTACTTTAAAAATATTCTAATTCTGTTGATAAAAAATAATTAATGAATCACGTACTTTAAAAGGTATATAAGGACTGAAATTACGTACTTTGAAAGGTATATAAGAGTTTAAATTACGTACTTTGAAAGGTATATAAGAGATTTACTAACTAATATAGAGTTATAAATAATATTAATCTACATAATTACACACTCAATAAACCCAAAAAAAAGAAGAGGAATATACTATAGATAAGAAAAATTGTTTTATTTATTTTTACATATTGCATATCCTAACTCCACAGATTGAATAATAAATTAATAATGTAAAGTAAATTTGGTTAGAGCTACACAACCATCTCTTGTTCACTTCCTCTTCTTTTTCAGTAGATTCTTGTTCATCTCTTTTAAATCCCAAAAAAAGCATACCAATGTTCGCGAGAATTGAGTCCAAACTCTTGACGTACCATTAGAATAATATCCGCAAGCTAATCGACTTTATGAAATTTGAGATGGAGCTTAATGCATGATTAAATAGATGAACAAATAATTTAAGAAGATGAAAAAATACATACCGATCTTTGCTTCTTTTCTAATCAATTGTCAACCCTTCAACCCTCCAAAAAAATTATAATACCAAAGAAAAAAAATGTAATACACGAATAATATCCGCAGGCTAATCGACTTTATGAAATTTTAGATGAAGCTTAATGCATAATTAAATAGATGAACAAATAACTTAAAAAGATGAAAAAATACATACCGATCTTTGCTTCTTTTCTAATCAATTATCAACCCTTCAATCCTCCAAAAAAAACATAATACCAAAAAAAAAAAACGTAATACACGAATTATATCCGCAGGCTAATCGACTTTATGAAATTTGAGATAGAGCTCAATGCATAATTAAATAAATTAACAAATAACTTAAGAAGATAAAAAATACATACCAACCCTTGCTTCTTTTTTAATCAATTATCAACCCTTCAACCCTCCAAAAAAACCAAAGATTTTATTGCAAAAAAAAAAAGAGTTTTATCCATGGCGGATACTGGAAGAGAACAATTCTTCAATTTGCACCCTTCTAAAGTTTCATAGACGAAGGGTTTTGGCATAAATTGTCTTCAAATTAATAATTAAAAGAATTATATACATGAGAGAAAACCTAACTACAACGTAGGCGTCATATTTTTGGTTAATATAGACGGATTGGCCTAAAGCTTGTTTATTAGCATTAGGATTTTCATGAAAACCTAGTAAAAAATATATTATTTGATTTTAATTTTTAATTGGAGAAAAAAAAGTGAAAAGAAAAAAAGTGAAAAGACAATTTTGTTTATTGCGAAGTCTTTTAATGAAGGGCAAAAAGTTCAAATCACATTATAAGATCCTTAACACTTTTAATATAACTAGTTTAGTGTACGTGCGTTGCACGTGTGTATCACAACAATATAAAAAATTGCATACAAAAAGACAATAGAGTATATAATATTGCAATTGAGGTCGGTGAAACTCTTCACCACTCACGTATTTAAATCATTATCTAATATGATTAGTCGTCATAAACCTAAATAAAATGAGACATTAATAAAAATAATATTAATTGATTAGTTAAAAGAAATTCTAATCCTAAACCTAAACTCCTAAAGTTATGCTTAAATCTAAATATTAATAACATAATCGTATAAATAACAAAGAGACAATTAATATAAATAATATTAATTAATTTATCAAAAGGAATCCTAAACCTAAACTGATGTTTAAAGCTATAAATTTAGGAATCCTAAACCTAGTCGTATAAATATATATTTAATGAATTCTATAAATTTAGACTTCTTGTTATATATTAATAATAATAATTGGAGAAAAATAATAAAAAGACGATTTTGTCTAAAGGAGAGACTTTTAATGAAGGGTAAAAAGTTCAAATCACATTATAAGGTGCTTCACACTTTTAATATATTAATAATAATAATAATAATTGGAGAAAAATAATAAAAAGACGATTTTGTCTAAAGAAGAGACTTTTAATGAAGGGTAAAAAGTTCAAATCACATTATAAGGTGCTTCACACTTTTAATATAGTATAGATATAGACTAGTTTAGTATACGTGTTTTGCACGTGTTCAATGTTAAAGAAGAAAGTTGCATGTATAAAAAGAACAAATTCACTATATTCAAATAAATGAGTAGACGACTTTAAAAATATATGATTTGTGTATGTGCTTTGCACGCGTGTCTTATATCAAACAATAAAATCATATAAAAGAAGAACAAAATTATTAAAAATAACAATTGACGCAAAAATAAATTTTAAATCTATTTAAATGATATAATTTGACACCGTGATTTATTATTATCAATGCAAATCATAAATATACAGGAATCAATAGATAACTCTTCTATATTATGATAAGAAAATAATTTTTACTTTATATATTATATAATTAAAAAAATCTGATCTTAATTTTCTAAGATTTTAAATTTTTTACATCATATGATGAAATAGGGCTTCTAGAATTAAAAGAAATAGTATAAATTTCAAAAAGTAATAAATATTATTTATATTACCTAACTTAATAAAATCTTTGTAGCCTTAACTCAAACCAATTTACTCATTTATTAATTTTAAAAAACATTTTATTTCTTCCAAGAAAATGCAAAAAATTTGAATTTTATAATTCAGCTTTGCAGTATTATTGTTAAAGTGAGATTTGTATTTGAAATTATTTCCTATATTTTTTTAACTTTGAAGCCATTTTTTCAATTTTATGACAACATCTAATAGTAGTAAACTCTACTATTCAATAAGTATTTATAAAAATTGAAATCAAAACGTAACATTATTTTTATTCCGACAAAATAAGTATTAACTTGAACATATTATATGCACAAATATGTAATAACAACCTTAACAATATAAATAAGATCAATATAAATGAGAAATAAAATTTAGAAAAGCATGCCTTCAGATCAGCGCTTGATCGTGACAAAGTCTTAAGCGCACGCTCTACGTTAATCTTTCTTTACCTGCACAAAAATATTGAATAATCGATCAATAATGAGTTATAGCGATTTTTACTTAAAATATCATTAATCCATGTTTGTGAATACAATACCTCTCCGTCATCCACTAAAGTCTTAAGGATGACATCAACTTCACAAGTAAATATCTCACGGGCAATGAAAGGAAACCTAGAAGGTGAAATGCCATTAAAAGCACGAAATAAATTGTTGATAAATATTTAAATTTAAGAAAAATGCAAGTGCTTGCAAATAGAAATACTGACATAATTGTTAAAGCAAGGTCAAGTTCTATTGAAACTTACTTAAATGTTCGTCTGCTATCAGCATCCTCAAAAGGCTCTTCAATAATGTAGTGCAGTTATTTCAGTGAATTTGATATTTTAAACTCAACTAAACATAGTTAGTCAGCAACTATATTCTCTTCTGGGTGTGTGTTAAATTAGAAATATCTATATAAGTTAAGATTGGGAGAAATTTTATAAATTTATGAGATGATCACTGATCCAATTTGAGTACCTTTGTAGGATAGACCTCAACCGAAAACTGAAAAAAAGATCCAACAAAAAAATTGTTATAAATTGCACTGATGTTCACTTCACCAAGATCTTCTCATTGAATTTTTTGATTTGTTAAAATTTAAGAGTTATCATCGGGAGCTCAATTAATATGAATTTACTCAAAAGTCTCAAATTATTTTAATCAAATTCCTTAAACCATATATGAAGATTCTACTCCTTTCTGAATTCAATTTCTTAAATAAACGAAGGCAACAAATCTGAACGAAACATTTAGATGAACAAAGGATGAAACAAACACAATCAACAATAATATATCAGTCTAATCTCACAAGTACGATCTTTGGGAGGGTAGAATATACGCATACCTTACTCCTACCTTAGAGGTAGAGAGGTTGTTTTCGATAAACACTCGGCTCAAGAAAAAACAGTCCAAAAAAATTCGAAAAAAAAAGTAACTTAAGTACAAAAAACAACTTTTAATAACAAAAAATAAGAGACAATAGCAGAAACTACAATAAAATAATACGTAATCAAGGTAAAATCGATGGACAAAAAACTACCACGTAATACTATGAAGCTAAACATAATAAAAATATAATAAAACAATATGTAATCAAAGTAAAATTGATGAAAAAAACTACCACACAATACTATGACTGCTAAACACAATTAAAAATAAAATAATTCCAAAAATTTCATTTAAGATTGAAAATAGGGTTGTCTCTAATTCGACAAAAGTAACAAAAAGAGAGAAAGAAAGCGACAAACCTTATGATGAGGAGTGTAGGGTTTTCCATACATATATTCATATGTATTTAGTCGATTTTTTTTGTTTTAGGAAAAGTCGCGTGTACATTGAGAAATTCCTCTCCACTTATTTTTATATATATTTATTATAATTAATATTTAATATTATAAATATAATGGTATAATAATTGAAAGAAAAAAGGTGAAAAGACAATTTTGTCTAAAGGAAAGACTTTTAATGAAGGGCAAAAAGTTCAAATCACATTATAAGGTGCTTCACACTTTTAATATAGTATAGAAGATAGATAGATAGATATAGATAGAGATATAGATATAGATATAGATAGATAGATATATGATGATGATTAATGCCTAATGTTTGAGGAGAAATTTGTCGATCATTTTATTAATGCTCATGTAAGATGATCCTGTTGGTTTTTAGCAACTTCTTCAGCCAGTTTCTTCCATTTCAATGTTTTTTTCATCTCTTTACCTTTCTCCCCTATCATCAACTCTCTCACAAGGCTATCAACTTCATCCCTCTTCACAAATTATTGTGAATCTCTCCGATTAGGGATGGCAATGAGGCGAGTCTGGGCGGATTGAGCTTAATCCGCAAAAATTTTAACCCGTCCCGTCCCCTTCTGCATAGCAATTTTTTTCATTTTCAACCCGTCTCGTTCCATTCGGCATAAACCTGTCCCGCATAAATCCGCCCCGCATTACTATCATTTGTCAATTTCACCACTTTCTGTTTAATTCTTTTTAAAAGCTTTTAACGTTAAATGTAAGTAAAACTGACACATGATTCCATAAAAAAAATTCTATTAAGCCAAATGAATTTTTTACAGAAAAAGTACTCTAGTTTTGCTATACAATCTTTTATACTTTTGTCATTTATTTGGCTGTTCGTTGTTATTTTCGTTACTGTTTGGTGTTTACAGTAAATAGTTCATTTTCATATTATTCAAGATGGTATAGTTTTATTAAAGCACATTTACTTGTTACCTAATTGACATTTACTTCTAATGTATTTCTCGATTTTATAATGTGCTAACATTAAAAGTTTGGCAAAATTACTTGGTTTCACAAAGAGCTTGTGGTATTCTTGGTATAAATTGTATAGATTGCAAAAAAAATTGGCACTACACGAGATTCAGCCCCAATTTTAAGAAATAAATCGCATAAACCCCGTGTGACCCGCAACCTGCCCCACACTCGCCCCGCCCTGCATAATCTTAAACCCATACCGCACCCGCCCCGCCCATTGCCATCCCTAATTCCAATTCCCCGTTTCCTGCAACAGAACCAACAATTTGTCTGTTGTTCTGTGAAGAACAAGTGAAGAACAAGAACAACCATCATATCATGGGGACTCCTCTGCTAATTCTTTCGAGTGTCGAATTTCATCGGATGTGAGTCAAGAACCCTCCAATTGCAGGGTGGCTAAGGGCTTGTTTTTGCATGCACCAATTTGCTAGCATCCCTCTTTCTTTAGTTTCTTCCAGAAATTTGGGTGAAAAACTACTTTTTCGCCTGATACAATATTAGGCCTAATAATCCACAGAAATCCCATCTGGCTATTGGCAAGTCCCCAGGCGAATTCGATTAGTTTGTTGTTATTCATGACAACAATACTTCCGAGATTGACATACACTACAGAATTTGGTTTCTTGGAATCTAGTCATTCAAGACACTTTGGATATTCTTTCCAAAGATTGGATCCTAAGTCCATTAAATTCTTGTCATCAACGTATTTCACAAGCAAATGCAATGGTCCAATTGCATACACCGGAGGAAGAAGTGCTTGAAGTGATTCAAGAACTTCCTTTTCTAATGGATCAAATGTATTGATAACAATAGCAGTAGCGTTTCTGGATCTTTTTTTCTTGGAGGAGATATTTAATCATGTAATCATTTGGATTCGCAGTTGTGATAAAAGCTGAAAGATCCCTTAGATGTATGTCTTTCATGCCTGGTATCCAATCCAACGTCTTCTCCAAGTAGCCATTTGTCAAGTAGCTTTCATCTACTCGAAAAATAATGTAATGAGAATTGAGAAAGAGTGAAACGGGACATTTTAAAACGAAAGAAACTAAAGCATGTATACCATTTAGTGGAGTGTGTCCTTTCTCAACAAGGTCGCAGCAATGTATATAGTCTAACAAACCACAAGCACGTGTGGTCCAAAAGAAAACGTGAGGGATGCCAAAATCTTGAGCAGCAGAGAGAGTGAAGCTCATACAACCATCAGAAATGATGCACGAGACAGGTGACACGTTGGATGAAGAAGTATTATTGAGCTTTGCAAGCAATTCCTTGAAAGGACCTAAACAAGTTTTGGTTGTGGATTCACACAGAGCAGGAATATCTTGAGTTGCATCAGCATCACATGGTGGGAGGCCATCAGGAGCGGTCTCGAATCGAAAAGATGGCAACCCTTTGAGGGAATCAGGGCCTCGAGGCTTAAGGAGACGCCTATGGTTGTATTCGGTGTTGACAAAACTGATATGAAAACCTCTGTTATGAAGGATTTTGGCTAACTTTAACATAGGGCTAATGTGGCCTTGGGCAGGGCATGGTATGCAAACTGCATGAGGCTTGTCAAGTTCATGACTGGAATCCATTTCTAATTTCTCTTAGCTTAATTATGGTTTATCTTACTAAAGGAGTGGAAGAATGTGCAGGTATTTATAGAGAAAATAGTGAGATGATACTTGTAGGATTTGAAAGTTTCAAGATAAAAAAATCAAGATAGAAAGTTGGAAATGGGAGAATAGACAAAATCAGCTAGACAACCAACTTAATTAATTTTTTAAAAAATCTGTTAAAGAAAAGGGTGTCGCGCCCTATTTCGAACCGGCCGAAACAGTGCACAATGTATGATCGTCGTGACTCTCTGTTTTTGAAAATTTTATTTTTTAGAGTCGCCACCTAAATTTTAGGAAAACTTAGGAAACCATTTTTTGTAAAACTCTGGTTTGGTCTTTTGAAAACGTTTGAGATTCTGAGTAAGGGTTTTAGTTACTCGAGGGGAAGGTGTTAGGCATCCCTCAGAGCCTATCCGAAGATAGTCCTTAAACTTAATTTAGAGAAAATATTTGGGAAAAATTATTTGTTCATTATTTGCTAAAAAAATGATAAAAATACCTTTTTATTAACTTAAAGAAAGTTCAAGATATATGACACCTACTACTACGATATACAAAGAATATAAAATATTTATGGCTAGAAAATGCACATATGTATATGTCAAAAATGTATGAAAAAATTTAATAGTAATATTCTTATCATAACTATAATATCTAGAACTCTATGATTTGTAAGAATATATACTTAAAAAACTACGTAAAAAAAAATTGAAGATATTATTTATACAAATATACTTTTTGTAAAGTAAAAAAATATATGTACTTTTTAGAGTTCGGAAAAGTTTATGACATGTTTATTAAAAAGAAAATAAAGATGACGTATGTATATTTAAAATATAAGAAATCATGTGAAAAGTTTATTATTTAAAAGATTTGGATAAATAAAAAAAAAACACGTAGGAAATAAGTATACCGGCAATAGAGAAAAATATAAAGAAATCATATTTATTTCGTAAATATATTTCATGTAAAAGAATAATTTGAAGACTTGAGTAGAGAATGAAAATTATTTGTTTCATATAAAGAAAACTTTTATTTGTAAAGTGAAAAATAAACATGCGTTAAATATGAAAGAAAGTATTATGTACGTAAATGTAATTGCGATAAAATAATATATGTATAATTTAAGTAGGAAGATGGGTAAGTAAAATATAAATATATACCTTGTAGTAGATAGCATATGACATATATACCTTGCGTTTTGAGGCCTTAAAAAATCTGAAAATCTCAAAAATAATAATATATATAGAGTATAACCAAAATATTTGTAAAATATTGGAGTTACAATAAGATAATACATGAGTTATAAATATAAAAATGACTTGCCTAGATTAGATAAAGAATTCTATAGTTTATGGCCTAAGAATGACTAAATATTCGTTTGAAATAAATTGAATTGGTAATTAGTGTTTTTGAAAATCTACCGCGAGTTATTTAAACAAGTTTTTCTTGAAACAAGCCTACATTAATTAATCCTTAAGAAAAATCTGCTATATTTACTATTTATTATTACTATTTTGAAAGTGTTTAACCACTAATTTTTAAAGTATTTAAAAAGGAAAACCCGAAACATTTGCCTAAAACTAAAAGAGTGAAGGAAACTCACTTTCAAAATTTTAAACTAAATAAAGTAATCCACGAAACTATAAGCCGAAGAATAAACGTTAATCAAAATCACAAAGAAAAAACACATATCCAAATATACAAGGTTAGTTAAAACATTTCAAGTAAGCATAAAAGAAAAGCAATAATAAAAAAAGTAAAAGGACTAGATACGCCAAGTTCCTTTGGAGGAACTAAATTTCTAAAGAACGACTCTGAGCACCGCGATAGTTCCTAATAGCTGCTCGACCCAAATATATTGGGTCGAAAGTGAGTTTCAAATAGAACTCCAGCTCTCCGGTTGTTTCATGTAACACAAAAAAAAAATGATAAGGATTAGTAACTTGAATAACAAAATTTGCAAAAAATGTAGAAATATGCCAAGCTAATAATAAAGTGATAAGGAAAACAAACAACTTCAACACTAATCGATTATTAGAAAAACAAAGTACACAACAAAGTAGCTATATAAATCCTTATTATTTTTGTTCATTTCAATTAAAGAAGTAGTTATGAACAAATCACTTCAAAAAGATAACACTAGTAACCGGAAGATTAAAAGGGAACCAAACTACTACGTTGGCTTATAATGAATTCCTTAAGTTAGTATTCCCGAAATTGATCCCGAGTTAAAATCAAAATAATGAAAATATGGGCAGCCCTCTTTTTCTAACAATGCACACTAATTTAACCACTTTTTACTAGGATTAAGGCGCAAACAAGACCACAATATTAACAAAATGCTAAAAATATATAATCATAATATGTACATTCCTATCCTGAACAATATTTTCCGGGACTAACGAAATGACTAAACTTATTGAAAACTTTTTCTACCTTAAGAAATTAAACTACAAGAAATGCAAGCATAACATACATATACTTTTTCCGGTTTACACGAAATCAGCCAACCAACAAAAATGATAACAAACAAATTAACGAATTAATCCACCAACTTCACTATTAAATCAATCTTCCTAAAATAAAATAAAATCTCATATATATCCTATATTTTCATGCTCGGGCAGCCATACGTAGTTGCGAACGAAACGAGATAATGTTCCAAATCTTACAACCCAAAACGAAAATCAACCCATCATCCAAAGAAAACGATATCGAACATACTACAAAGATTAAGTTATCGATTTAGCCGATTAACTTCACTACTAGATTTTTGCATCGCCCGAAGCAACAAAAACGAGACTATATTTTCCATATCCATATCTTACGTTTTGCTCAGAAAAACCAGCCATATACAACCAACAACAAACCAAACGAGATACATACTTTTCTTTTACGAACAATATATCTAAAAAAAATAAAAAGAATAAAACAGAAACTAAAGTAAAGGAAGGATTTTTACCTTGTGTTGGGCAGCAAAACAGAGGTGTTGACGTCAAGTTCTTCGGCCAAAACTCAAACTCAAAACCAAAGAAAAGAATCTCCGAATTTGTTGCCCTCTTTTTCGAATTTCGTTGTGTTGCTCTTCTTCAAAGATGATTCTCAATGTTTTTCGGATGTTTTCGAATGCTTTATGGGTGATCTCTCCTTTTTTTGGATGGATAAAAAACCCACCATTTATAGGGGAAATACGGACTTGAAAGTTCGGATTTGAACCCAAAAATTTAAACGAAAAAATGTGACAAAGGAGAGGGGGAAAGTTTCAAATTTCGAATCCCATCTTTTGCACCGAAACGGGACTGATTTCTGGCCATCCCGGAGTCACGAGTTGGGATGGCCAAAAATAGAGATTCTTGGCAGATGGTGGCAGCGTTTTGGCATTTTTTGAGGTGGCGTTTTGGTGCCATTTTTGTGTAAGGGAGAAGAGAGGAGAAGAAAGAAGGGATTTGGAGGTGTGTTTTGGGAAGAAGATGAAGATGGAGTCGTTGGTTTTTGGGAGAAAGAAAAGGAGAAAAGTTGTCTGATTTTTGGGGTATTGGGAAAGGGAAAACGTGTGGGGGTGAGGAGAGAGAGAGAGAGAAAACGTGTGGAGGGATGAGGAGAGAGAGAGAGAATGTGTGAGGGGATGAGGAGAGAGAGAGAGAGAGAGAAAACGTGTGAGGGTTTGGTTATTGCTGACTATTTTTGGACCGTCCGATCAATTGATCGGACGGTTAAGATTAAAGCGGAATAAATTTAAAAGAAAGAATAAATATATATATAATATATATATATATATATTATATATTATATATATATATATATATATATATATATATATATATATATATATATATATATTATATATATATATATATATATATATATATATATCAAATAAAGTAAAATCAGATAAATTTGTGACCGTTGGATTAAATTGGAGGGCCAATTGAAAGCAAAGAAACACAAATCCATGCGATGCCTACGTGGCACACATGGATTGGCTAATTAAAGGAGTCTTGGATTGCCACATTATTTTGCTCAAATTGGCTATTTTAACAAATCTAATTTGTAGTTAATTCTTAATAAACTAGCCACAAATTCGTCAAATTGAAAATAATTAATTTGTAAAATTATGTAAATTGGTTAAAAAAAATATAATAAACTAAAATAAGTTTAAATAGTAATTAGTAAAAATAATTAAGCTTCCCAAATTATGAAAAAAATATATATATTTATTTGCAAGAGTAAAAATTAAAATTAACCAAAATTGGTTTATTTCTTTAAAAATACCTTATTTGACGTAAAATAATTTTGAACGACTCAAAACATGAAATAAATATTTGTAAAAAAAATATTTTAATTTATAGAAAATAATATATATGAGATAATTTTTCTTAAAAATGGGTGGCAAATTACTAAGGTAATTTTAAAATATTTATTTTCATAAATATATTATTTATTGAAATAATCTGGAGGGCAAAAATTGGGTGTCAACAGTTGCCCCATTTCTTTGGCCGTGCTTAAACCAAGCTTACCTACATATCCCTAAAATGTGGGAATCAGGCCGAATGTCGTTCTAAAAGAAATCTTAGAAGAGGATTTTGGTAGGGGAAAGATCACGGACCTTCAAAAATTGCCCCAGTGTCGAGTCATGATGACACTGGGATGTAAGAAAAGTTATGAAATATAGAAGTAAATTAGAATTGAGTTGAGTCGAGTTCTGAGGAGAAATTCTTGACGTAGCTAGGAATGCTTGACATTCCGCTAGCTTGCCCCAGTTTGCTGCTCAGAGGGTAGTTCCACGTTTGTAATGCGTTGTCCTGCAAAACAGGTAAAAAGATCACAAAGTACCTGTCGCAGTTCAAAATTATAAATTAAATTATAATGTAAAGAGTTGAGTGTAGATATTCAAACGATTGTCGACGTCTCCGTTATGCGGAATGAATGTGACGTAGTCAAAGCAACTTGTGAAGTAAAGCCTCTTGACTGGCAGGGCAACACTTGAAAGTAAAGCCTCTCGACTGGCGGGGCAACACTTGTAATGTAAAGCCTCTCGACTGGCGGGGCAACACTTGAAAGTAAAGCCTCTCGACTGGCGGGGCAAATCTTGTAAAGTAAAGCCTCTCGACTGGCGGGGAAATACTTGAAAAGTAAAGTCTTCATCCGGCGAATCAGTCGTGAAATCTCCATTTAACGGAACAGTCCTTAATGAAAAAATGAGGATGTTGCTAGCATGCATGCTATGATGATGTTTGCTATGATGCAATCTCCGATTGGTGGAGCATGTTTTGCTTGCTAATATACATTTCTTTGATTTGGCAGAGTGTCATTTTTCTTGCTTATGAACATGCTCCAATTGGTGGAGCGTCGCTTTGATTGCTCATGTGCAGGCTCCGATATATGGAGCATCGTCTTGTTTGCTTATGTACAAGCTCCAATTGTCAGAGCGTCGCTTTGTTTGCTTTTGTACAAGCTCAAATCGTCAGAGCGTCGTTTTGTTTACTTATGTACGACCTCCAATTGGTGGATTTTGATGAAGTTAGTCAGCATTCTCCGATTGGCAGAGTTTATTTGATGCAATTAAATGGCAATCTCCGATTGGCAGAGTTATTTGACGAAGTCAGATGGCAGGCTCCTATTGGCGGAGTTTATTTGAAAGAAATAAACTATCCTATTTGTCCTATGAGGGCCCTCTATCTTCGATACTTGATCTGGATCTCGGACGTACCTGCAAAGATATAAATGAAAACCTTTTAAGAATTGTAAGAATCGGGATAAAGCATTTTAAAATAGAGTAGGGAAAGAATATTTTGGCTTATGGTGTCGTGATAGCCGAAAGATTTCTCCAATCACGTTCGTGAGTTTGTCTTGACATCACCCTTCTTGATTCCTGTTTTCCTGCGCTCAAAGAGAAGTTCTTAGTTTTGGGAGGGGTGTTGATTTGTGTCGACTTGTGGACCCTGGCCTTGCCGTTGGATTCCTTCAAAACCTCCTTGGTTGCTTGCGATTACCTATTTCGGAGACTCAGTAGGTGGAAAGAAAGTAAAATATATATATATTTTTTAAAATATATATATATTTTTTATTATTATTATTATTTTATTTTTTTAGAAAAAATAAGTATATTTTGTATATACTAGGCGCATATATATAGTAATTGTTCATCATTTTTTAGATTATGACATATTCTGAAATCCAATCAAGCTTTTCCATTAGTTGAGGACATCGAAATGTAGTCTTCTCGTAGCTCCGGATTTTGGTGACGCTCCTCTATCTCTTTGTAGATGTCGTGATTACTCTGAAGGTATGTTAAAAAATAAAGGGGGGGAGGTTTTTCCTATGGGTATGACCGAACCTTTTAGGTTGCCTACGTATCCCCGAATGGGAATCAGGCATGTACGTAGTTCGGGATATGAAGGAAGAATTTGAAATATGCAATGCATTGACCGAGCCTGACTCAGGCTGCCTACGTATCCAAGCAGAATCAGGTCATGACGTAATTCAAGTACATTAGGGATACTGAAAAACATGAGATGCATTGACCGAGCCTGACTCAGGCTGCCTACGTATCCAAACGGAATCATGTCATGATTTAGTTCGAGTACAATAGGGGAAATGGAAAAGAAAATGCATTGACCGAGCCTGACTCAAGCTGCCTACGTATCCAAACGGAATCAGGTCATGACGTAGTTCAAGTACAATAGGGGAAATGGAAAATAAAACGCATTGACCGAGCCTGACTCAGGCTGCCTACGTATCCAAACGGAATCAGGTCATGACGTAGTTCAAATACAATATAAAAAATGAAAAATATAAAATGACCGAATCCGATGAGGATTGCCTATGTATCCCGCCGTGGGAAGTCAGGCCAATCGTAGTTCTGAATACATGAAAGATGATATTTTTTGTTTTTTCTAAAGGAGACCGGACCCGATGTGGGTTGCCTACGTATCCCGCCATGGGAAGTCAGGCTAATACGTAGTTCTGGTTACATTAGAGAAAAATGCAAAAAGTACAAGGAAATAACAACTAGTCCCTCTGTCTTCAAATGTAGTACTTCTTGATAGCGTCTGAATTGATTGGCTTCGTGCTCACGATGCCATCTATTTCTGCGAGGATTACTGCTCCCTGAGAGCACTCGGTGAACCATGTAAGGACCTTGCCAGTTTGGCGCAAATTTCCCCTTAGCTTCATTTTGGTGAGGGAATATTTTCTTCAATACTAATTGCCCTGTTGTGAATCGTCGAGGCTTGACTTTCTTGTTGAACGCTTTGATGATTCTGTTTTGATAGAGTTGGCCGTAACATACTGCATCCAGTCTCTTCTCATCAATGAGCATCAACTGTTCAATCCTGCTACGAATCCATTCCGCGTCTTCCAGACCAACCTCTTGGATGATTCTTAGAGAAGGTATTTCCACTTCAGCGGGTATCACTGCTTCCGAACAGTAGACCAACATGTAGGGGGTTGCACCAGTGGATGTTCTGATTGTGGTGCAATAGCCGAGCAAAGCATATGGTAGCTTCTCATGCCATTCTCTGTTACTATCTATTATTTTTCTTAGGATCCTCTTGATATTCTTGTTCGCGGCCTCAACTGCTCCATTCATTTGTGGTCGATATGTTGTGGAGTTCCGGTGGGAGATCTTAAACCTTTCATAAGTCTCTCTCATGAGATCACTATTAAGATTGGCTCCATTGTCTGTTATAATTGATTCTGGAATTCCAAATCGACAAACTATGTTATTTCGGACGAAATCTGCTACCACCTTCTTAGTTACTGCCTTGTGCGTTGAAGCCTCAACCCATTTTGTGAAATAGTCGATAGCTACCAGGATGAAACGGTGTTCATTTGATGCGGGAGGCTCTATGGGTCCAATTACATCCATGCCCCAAGCAGCAAATGGCCATGGGGACCCCATCACATTGAGCTCGTTTGGCGGAACTCGTATGAAGTCGCCATGAACTTGACACTGATAACATTTTTGTACATACCGGATGTTATCCCTCTCCATAGTCATCCAAAAGTATCCAGCTCTCAAAATCTTCTTTGCTAAAGTGAATCCATTCATGTGGGGTCCACATGTCCCTGCGTGAACTTCCTCTAACAGTCTTGTCGCTTCTGTTGCATCGACACACCTTAGTAATCCCAAGTCCGGGGTTTTCTTATACAGGATTTTGCCGTTAAGGAAGAAATGATTGGCCATTCTCCTTAAAGTCCGCTTCTGCTTGCTACTGGCATTTTCTGGATATTCTCCTGCTTCGAGCAACTTTCTAATATCATGGTACCATGGATTTCTATCAAACTCTTCATCTATGTGAAAACAGTATACGTGCTGGTCACGTATCTCCACTTCAATAGGGTCGATGTAATTCTTATCCGGGTGTTGGATCATTGAGGAAAGAGTAGCCAAAGCATCAGCAAACTCGTTTTGAGCCTGGGGGACATGTTTAAACTCAATCTTTGTAAACCTTTTGCTCAGCTCCTTTACACATTCCAGATAAGAAAGGATCTTGACATTCTTGGTGGCCCATTCTCCTTGTACCTGATGAACCAATAGGTCAGAATCACCTATTACCAAAAACTCTTTGATATTCATGTCCACAGCCATCCTAAGTCCGAGAATACATGCTTCATATTCTGCCATGTTGTTTGTGCAAGGGAATTTAATCTTGACTGATATTGGGTAGTGCTGACCCGTTTCCGAAACCAAGACTGCTCCAATTCCGAATCCTTTGAAATTTGATTCCCCATCGAAGAACAATCTCCATCCATCATACGACTCTGAGATATCCTCTCCTGCAAAAAATACTTCTTCATCGGGGGAAGTAGGTCATGAGCGGTTCATAATCTTTATCCACCGGATTTTCTGCGAGGTGATCGTCCAAAGCTTGTCCTTTGACGGCCTTCTGTGTCACGTACACAATATCGAACTCACTCAGCAAAATCTGCCACTTTGCTAGTTTCCCTGTAGGCATTGGTTTCTGAAAGATGTACTTGAGTGGATCCATTCTTAAGATCAAGTACGTGGTGTACGCCGATTGGTAATGCCTCAACTTTTGCGCAATCCAAGTCAAAGCGCAACACGTTCATTCTAACAAGGTATATCTTTCCTCGTATGATGTAAACTTCTTGCTCAAGTAGTAAATAGCTTACTCTTTCTTTCCCGTGTCATCGTGTTGTCCTAACACACATCCAAATACTCCCTCCATGACGTATAGATACATTAGCAATGGCTTTTCGGGCTCTGGTGGAACCAATACTGGTGGGTTGGACAAGTACTCCTTGATTCTATCAAAAGCTCTTTGGCATTCCTCCGTCCATTCTATGGCAACATCCTTCTTTAGTAACTTGAATATGAGTTCACAGATTACTGTGGACTGAGCTATGAAATGACTGTTGTAATTGAGTCTCCCCAAGAAGCTCATCACATCCTTCTTGGTCTTGGGGGGAGGTAACTCTTGAATCGCCTTGATTTTTGATGGATCCAATTCTATGCCTTTCCTGCTGACAATGAACCCCAGTAGCTTTCCGGCAGGAACTCCGAATGCGCACTTTGCTGGATTCAATTTCAAAAAATTGTATCTCCGCAACCTCTCAAAGAACTTCTGTAAATCCTCTAGGTGGTCTGAACTCCTTTTGGACTTGATAACGACATCATCTACGTACACTTCAATCTCCTTGTGAATCATATCATGGAAGAGGGTAGTCATGGCCCTCATATAGGTTGCGCTAGCATTTTTGAGTCCAAATGGCATCACTCTATAGCAATACACTCCCCATGGAGTGATAAATGTTGTTTTCTCCGCATCATCTTCATTCATCAGGACTTGGTGATATCCGGCAAAGCAATCGACAAACGATTGCAACTCATGCTTTGCACAATTGTCAATGAGTATATGAATGTTTGGGAGAGGAAAATTATCCTTGGGACTAGCTTTATTAAGATTCTGATAGTCTACACATATCCTGATTTTCCCGTCCTTTTTTGGCACTGGCACGATATTGGCCAACCATGTGGGGTAATTAGTAACCCTCACAACATTTGCCTGGATCTGCTTAGTTACCTCCTCCTTGATTCTTAAACTCAAATCAGGCTTGAACTTCCTAGTCTTTTGCTTCACATGCGGGCAAAAAGGATCAGTCGGTAGCTTGTGTGAGACGATATCGGTGCTTAATCCCGGCATGTCATCATAGGACCAAGCAAACACATCAACATATTGCTTGATCAATTCAATCAATTCTCGCTTTCTTTCATCTTCCAAGTGTATGCTGACTCGTACTTCTTTCACCATTTCATTATTTCCCAAGTTGACAACCTCGGTTTCATCCATGTTGGCCTTTTTCTGACTTTCAAGTTGTTCGATCTCCTGAGGTAGATTTCCAGGCATCATGCTTTCATCGTATTCTTCATAGTCCTTCTCATGGCTCGTACTTTGCTCAATGGATTCGTTACATGTCATAACCGTTGTACGATGGTTTTCACTAATATTAGCGATGAAAAGTATGAAAGGTGAGTAAAAATAAATAGTTATTTCAAACAATAGAAAGACAAATTTTAAGAAAATAAAGACTTTTTATTTGAAAAGCATTCTAGCTTTTAGAAGAGGCGAGTAGCAAAAAGGCTTAGGCATGATTCACGCCTCAATTGATCATGCAAAAACATTTTTGAAATAAAACTACATTTCCACACTACCAGGACTCCTGTCGAAACAAAGATGGGCTGATGGTCCAGTTCTGCAAGACTTCTCCAGGTTCGGCATCACGGATAGTCAGCTTATTGATAACTATCTCTAGTCCATCATCGATCACAGCCACAAATAGATTTCCTATTCCCTCAATGACACCTTCATCAAGTGCTTCATCTAGGATTGGAACTCGTCCCGGCACGAACACTACCTCACTAAACTTTGTGTTGTGGACTCCTCCCGAAGTAGGCTTATATCCAATCCCGGCAGTACCCTTCTGATATTTCAGCTGGATTGGTTCAATTATACCGTCGGCCTTAGGTCCGATCCCTATTTTTGGTTGGTACCCATATTTCAACATCTCTGACGCAACCATCTTCGCTGCTCTCGACATCTCCACCTCTACAGGCTCTACTTTCTCATCAATTCTTACAGCTTGCATGATTTCCAGAGCATGGAAAGTGGCTCCATCCAATTCTTTGGTGACTGGAACAGAATTCACGGAATAAATAGGGTGACTGAGCTCCCCGTGAATGGTAACTTCGGTGTGACCCCACTCGAATTTCACACACTGATAGAGCGTGGAGGGAACTGCTCTTGCCATATGGACCCATGGCCTTCCTAGTATCAAGTTGTAGTTGGACGACACATCCATCACTTGAAATAAGATGGGGAACTCAGCTGGACCTACTTGCAATGTGAGATAGATTTCTCCAATGACGCTTCTCTATGCACCATCAAAAGCTCTCACCTTCACACGACTTTCTTTTATACCTCCCATATTCACACCTAAATCTCTCAACGTGGTGAAAGGGCAGATGTTGCATCCAGAACCACCATCGATCAAAACTCTAGTCACGATCTTATCACAACACTTGACCGCGATGTAAAGTGCTTTGTTGTGGCCAACCCCTTCTGCTGGTAATTCATCATCATGGAAAGAGATTTTGTTCACTTCCACCATTTTTCCAATTGTTGCAGCCAATGTGTCACTTGTAGTTTCCTTTGGTATGCTAACTCCGCTCAGAACTTGTGCCAAAGCGTTCCTATGGGCTTCAGAACTCATTAGCAAGGACATAATATAAATATGGGCTGGTGTCTTCATTAGTTGTTCCTCGACTGAGTAATCTTTAGACTGCATCTTCTTCCAAAATTATGCGGCTTCTGCATCAGTAACATTCTTCTTTGGATTTTGTTCTTTACCAGGAACCTATCGATTTAAATCCTCCGGAGCATAACGTCTTCCCGACCTGGTCATTCCGTGAGCCACAACAGCGTCTATCATCTTGCCCTTGGCTTCCGTCCGATAGTCCCATGGGACTGCTTTAGTGTCATAGTCAGGTTTTCCAGTGGCTATAGTGGTTACCATAACTCTCGTAAGGTAGGTTTGAACAGTCAAAGGCTCTCTCAACTCAACTGTGATAAAGGGTTGCGCTGGAGATGTGGCGGCAACTTCTTCTGTGTTCCAGGTAGGCACGATAGCTTCTTCCAGGTCATACTCTTCCTCCAGGGTAATCATGTTGACTCCTCGATTCTCATGATCTGGTAGAGGGTTGTTGTTCACATTCGGAGGAGTATCGGTGCATTTGATTACTCCTTTTCTGATAAGAGACTCGATCTGGTTCTTCAAGCCAAAACACTCATCCGTGTCATGCCCTTGGATTCCCGAGTGGTATGCACATCGCTTGTTTCCATCAAAGCTTCGTGGTATCGGATCAGGGATTCTTCCCTCAACCGACTACAACAAACCTGCTACCCTCAACCTTTTAAACAATTGAGCCAAAGGCTCGGCAATAGGAGTGGTGCGAGTATTTCTGGCTTCAAGATTAGGATGTGGTCTTGGTGCATATGCTGGTCTATTTTGGTGAACTGGAGCTTGGACAGGGGCATACGACTTCGGTGTAATTTGGTGTGCTGGAGCTCGAGGTGGATTATAGTGTGGCTGGGTACTATATACTGGAACATGTGCGATAATTTGAGAGTTGTTAGGGTATCGGTGGGATGATCCTCCGTGCTGGTAGTAAGGTGTGACGGCTGAGACGTCTTCCTTCTTCTTCTTGATATCACCAATAGAACCTGACTGTATGTCCTTACTTGCGGCTTGCAGTGCGACCATAGACTGAATTTTTTCGGACTTAATACCTTCCTCAATAAAGTCTCCTATCTTGACCAAGTCAGCGAACTTTTGGCCCATCATTGACATTATTTTGTCGAAGTAGACGCCTTCCTGAGCTCGGATAAAGTACTTAGAGAGTTCATTTTCATCCAGTGGGGGTTGGATTCGAGCAGCCTCAACCCTCCATCGCCATGAATATTCTTGAAATGATTCTGATGGCTTCTTTTGTATGTTGGCAAGTGAGAATCTGTCTAGAGTGATTTCAGTATTAAATCTGAAGCGAATCATGAAATCTTCGGCCATTTCTTGCCAATCACGCCATTTGCGAGGGTCTTGGCGAGTGTACCAAGTCAGAACTTCTCCCGACAGACTTTGAATGAAGAGTTTCATCCTCAACTTCTCATTCCTTTCTACGCCAACCAGCTTGTCGCAATAAGCTCTTAGGTGTGTGTGAGGATCACTCTTCCCATCAAATACATCAAACTTTGGTGGTTTGTACCCGACTGGCATATCGATGTCTGGGTGGATACATAGGTCATTGTAGTCCAGACTCTCGGTTCCCCTGGTGACTTGCATACTTTTAAAAGCCCTTTTCAAACTTTCAAGTTGAGCTGCTATCGACCTCTTTTCATTTGATCGGACATCCCTCTCCAATCCTATGTACTGATCGACCTCATATGGTACTTTGAAAGCCATGTATGTTGCTAAAGTAGGAGATTCAGTAGCATATACTGGTGGCACATGTATCTCGCAAGTGACATGTGCCTCAGGTATGTGCTGCATTGTTGGGTGAATTGGAACAGTGAAGTTCTGAGTAGGCAAGGAAAGATAGACGCAGCCCTAACTGCGGGTGGATGAGCAAGTAGATCTTGAGCATAAGTGGGAACAAGTGGTGTTTTCTTAGGCGTGTTTGTTAAGTTTGTGGGAGTGACCGGACGTAACTCAGCATTTGGAAATTGGAATTGCGCGGGGAAGGCAGTAGTTGTAAGCTTAGTCAAGTCCCGCACTTGGCGCAGTTCTTCTTTCAGGATCTCAATTTCTTGTGCCATGTTGGCCATTTGTTCATCATTTTGAGTGTCCATCAGTTTTCGGGAACTTTCGGCGCCATCTACCGGTACCATCGAGGCGTTGTTAGATTCTTCGCTCATTTTTCCTTTAGATCGGAGGTTGTATTGCGATTCCGCCAGTTTACAAATCGACACAAATCAGTGGGGATTGATAATAATCATAAAGAAAAGAAAAGAAAAGAAAAAGGAAACTATGTTAGCTTGGGAGATGTTGGACTATATAACAAATATATACGCCAAGTTGGCTATATTCACATAAAAACGTGTCCTAATACGGAGCCTCGTTTTGCCAGAGGTAGGCCTACGCTGCATACAATTTGATAATAAATGATCCATTTTGAACATATTTAGGATTTGAGATAAACATGACTTTTCATTAAGCAAAAGGTGGCTTCGAAAGCTTACAATAGATAGGCTGATGGGAGCCTGAAAATAAAAGACATGGGATGGCCACTAGGACGTACAAAAGGATGGGCCATGAGGCACCTTTAGGGAATATGAAAAAGGGGTACAATGGGAAAGGATAACCTAGGGCCACGTAGGACCGTCATCACTATCATCCTGTGGTACTGGATGATACTCTCGAGATCCAGCGGAATGATGATACATGGGCTCTGAGTCTGTAACTATCATCCCTCCATCGTTAGGATCATAAAAGTTGGAGCCGGTTTCAGAAGCCCCCTCGGGGTCTTCTTCCGTCTCTTCCTCAGGGTCTTCTTCCGGATCCTCTTCCAGGTCTTCCCCTGTTTCTTCCTCTGGATCTTCTTCTGGAGCCTCTGGATTTTCTTCCGGATCCTCTTCTGGATCTTCTTCCGGATCCTCCTCTATCCTTGTTATCAAATAATTGATGGAGTCTGGAATAATCTGGTTATACATCGGTGTTGTGATCTCCATGCGGGGAAGCACTTCTTCCCTAACCCATTTGACCCACTGGACATCTGCCAAATCCCTGAATCCTTCTGCACTTGGTCGAGCCAAGTGGCTCACAGTAGTCCGCCAAGCATAGTATTCTGGCGTGCACCATCTGTCTCCTCCCATGTGCAATGTGATCATGTGATCCCATTCAGCTTGCAAATTCATCATTCGTACCGTTGGGATCACGGCACCATAAATGTCCTCATGTAACGCCATGATTGACCACAATGGTATATCCTGGACAAAGCCAAACTGTCTTAAAACTCGAAGAGGCGCATATGGCTGGATGCCTCCTAGTCCCATCAACTCGATGAAATACAAGTATCGAGTTCTCATAAAGGCCAATCCCGTCATCCAGGGATATCTCCACTGGATGAAATCTCCGGTAAGGTTGGTCAAAAATGTGCGCCACTCTTCTTCTCCAGTGGGTGCATATGTCCAATATCTCATGCGTTCTTTATGAGTCTGAATCCTGTTGCGTGTGTCAATACAGTAGTCCATTTGTGGGTGGCGGCGATAGAAGTGTTCTACAGCCCAAATTTGCAATAATAAATTGCAGCCTCCAAAGAAATTGTGTCCTCGTATGCATGCAGATAACGACCGAAATATCTCGGCAAGGATCATGTGTACCAAGGTAAGTCTTTGCGGCTCTACAAAGATGTTCATCACTATCGGCAGGATATTGAGGTCAATGCAATAAAATCTCATCGGGAAGATCATAGTTCCCAAGAAGGCCAACACAAAGACCCTAGGTCGCATATATACCCACTGTCTGCGGGTACAGGCGAATTCACCTTGGTGTTCGTCAAAGCTCTCGAGATGACCGTATCTTTCAAAAAGGTAATCCAACTTCACCTTTCCGCCTTCCACTTTTCTCAGTGATGGAAAAATGTGTAATCCTAAAAGCCTCAGAAAATCTGCCCTCTTTACGGGTGATGGGAGTACCGGCACTTTTTCCCTCAGTGGTAGTTCAGCAAAATTACTAATTTCCTCCAAGGTAGGAGTGATTTCAAAATCCAAAAATCTGAAAGTCACAGTGGTTGGGTCCCAAAATTCCATCAATAAAGTGGTGAGGGTTTTGTCAGCTTGGATTCCCATAAGTGACAACAAAGCCCCCAAATGCTCCCGTACCTCATCCCCATGTGCTACGCGGATGTTTCACCACCATTTTTTTAGGTTGTCAGGTGCTGAGATAACCATCTGGATGTTTGGTAAGTTTTGATTGATATTCATCTGAAAGAAAGGTAAAGGGTATGATAAGTTGGTTTATCCCAAATTCATCATGTGTTTTAGTTTGGATCATTTACACCAATCTCACACAAAAGTATATGTCGTTGGGTTTTATGAAAAACCCGTTGACACAAGGGCGGTTTCCTAAATGCAGTGTCAATCCCAAGGATCGTCCTGCCTAAGGCTATGCAATATGACCTATTTCTAGAATAAGAGTATTTTCCTAGATTTGAGGGTGGACTGAATAACTGCGAGACGGCACACTAATCTAATTGCACCGACCCTGAAACTAAGGAATCCAAAAGAAGGTTTGGGATGACATAAAACCCTCCGCGTGTACCACAATGTGTGAAATGTGTACGGCCAAAGACTCGATAGAGAAATGCGAGTGAGAAAGCAGTAACAAGTAGTGTTTATAAAACAAATAAGGAACGCAAGTTTGGATTTGGCTTGCGTCCTTTCAAACAAAGCATGATATAAACATAAAAAGCAAATAATGTAATGAAAATAAACAAACATCCCAAATAATATTTCTAAACTAAGCTTGCTAAGGTAAAAACCTAAGTAAGGTCCCCAGCAGAGTCGCCACGCTGTCGCGCCCTATTTCGAACCGGCCGAAACAGTGCACAACGTATGATCGTCGTGACTCTCTGTTTTTGAAAATTTTATTTTTTAGAGTCGCCACCTAAATTTTAGGAAAACTTAGGAAACCATTTTTTGTAAAACTCTGGTTTGGTCTTTTGAAAACGTTTGAGATTCTGAGTAAGGATTTTAGTTACTCGAGGGGAAGGTGTTAGGCATCCCTCAGAGCCTATCCGAAGATAGTCCTTAAACTTAATTTAGAGAAAATATTTGGGAAAAATTATTTGTTCATTATTTGCTAAAAAAAATGATAAAAATACCTTTTTATTAACTTAAAGAAAGTTCAAGATATATGACACCTACTACTACGATATACAAAGAATATAAAATATTTATGGCTAGAAAATGCACATATGTATATGTCAAAAATGTATGAAAAAATTTAATAGTAATATTCTTATCATAACTATAATATCTAGAACTCTATGATTTGTAAGAATATATACTTAAAAAACTACGTAAAAAAAAATTGAAGATATTATTTATACAAATATACTTTTTGTAAAGTAAAAAAATATATGTACTTTTTAGAGTTCGGGAAAGTTTATGACATGTTTATTAAAAAGAAAATAAAGATGACGTATGTATATTTAAAATATAAGAAATCATGTGAAAAGTTTATTATTTAAAAGATTTGGATAAGTAAAAAAAAAAACACGTAGGAAATAAGTATACAGACAATAGAGATAAATATAAAGAAATCATATTTATTTCGTAAATATATTTCATGTAAAAGAATAATTTGAAGACTTGAGTAGAGAATGAAAATTATTTGTTTCATATAAAGAAAACTTTTATTTGTAAAGTGAAAAATAAACATGCGTTAAATATGAAAGAAAGTATTATGTACGTAAATGTAATTGCGATAAAATAATATATGTATAATTTAAGTAGGAAGATGGGTAAGTAAAATATAAATATATACCTTGTAGTAGATAGCATATGACATATATACCTTGCGTTTTGAGGCCTTAAAAAATCTGAAAATCTCAAAAATAATAATATATATAGAGTATAACCAAAATATTTGTAAAATATTGGAGTTACAATAAGATAATACATGAGTTATAAATATAAAAATGGCTTGCCTAGATTAGATAAAGAATTCTATAGTTTATGACCTAAGAATGACTAAATATTCGTTTGAAATAAATTGAATTGGTAATTAGTGTTTTTGAAAATCTACCGCGAGTTATTTAAACAAGTTTTTCTTGAAACAAGCCTACATTAATTAATCCTTAAGAAAAATCTGCTATATTTACTATTTATTATTACTATTTTGATAGTGTTTAACCACTAATTTTTAAAGTATTTAAAAAGGGAAACCCGAAACATTTGCCTAAAACTAAAAGAGTGAAGGAAACTCACTTTCAAAATTTTAAACTAAATAAAGTAATCCACAAAACTATAAGCCGAAGAATAAACGTTAATCAAAATCACAAAGAAAAAACACATATCCAAATATACAAGGTTAGTTAAAACATTTCAAGTAAGCATAAAAGAAAAGCAATAATAAAAAAAAGTAAAAGGGCTAGATACGCCAAGTTCCTTTGGAGGAACTAAATTTCTAAAGAACGACTCTGAGCACCGCGCTAGTTCCTAATAGCTGCTCGACCCAAATATATTGGGTCGAAAGTGAGTTTCAAATGAGAACTCCAGCTCTCCGGTTGTTTCATGTAACACAAAAAAAATGATAAGGATTAGTAACTTGAATAACAAAATTTGCAAAAAATGTAGAAATATGCCAAGCTAATAATAAAGTGATAAGGAAAACAAACAACTTCAACACTAATCGATTATTAGAAAAACAAAGTACACAACAAAGTAGCTATATAAATCCTTATTATTTTTGTTCATTTCAATTAAAGAAGTAGTTATGAACAAATCACTTCAAAAAGATAACACTAGTAACCGGAAGATTAAAAGGGAACCAAACTACTACGTTGGCTTATAATGAATTCCTTAAGTTAGTATTCCCGAAATTGATCCCGAGTTAAAATCAAAATAATGAAAATATGGGCAGCCCTCTTTTTCTAACAATGCACACTAATTTAACCACTTTTTACTAGGATTAAGGCGCAAACAAGACCACAATATTAACAAAATGCTAAAAATATATAATCATAATATGTACATTCCTATCCTGAACAACATTTTCCGGGACTAACGAAATGACTAAACTTATTGAAAACTTTTTCTACCTTAAGAAATTAAACTACAAGAAATGCAAGCATAACATACATATACTTTTTCCGGTTTACACGAAATCAGCCAACCAACAAAAATGATAACAAACAAATTAACGAATTAATCCACCAACTTCACTATTAAATCAATCTTCCTAAAATAAAATAAAATCTCATATATATCCTATATTTTCATGCCCGGGCAGCCATACGTAGTTGCGAACAAAACGAGATAATGTTCCAAATATTCTTACAACCCAAAACGAAAATCAACCCATCATCCAAAGAAAACGATATCGAACATAATACAAAGATTAAGTTATCGATTTAGCCGATTAACTTCACTACTAGATTTTTGCATCGCCCGAAGCAACCAAAATGAGACTATATTTTCCATATCCATATCTTACGTTTTGCTCAGAAAAACCAGCCATATACAACCAACAACAAACCAAACGAGATACATACTTTTCTTTTACGAACAATATATCTAAAAAAAATAAAAAGAATAAAACAGAAACTAAAGTAAAGGAAGGATTGTTACCTTGTGTTGGGCAGCAAAACAGAGGTGTTGACGTCAAGTTCTTCGGCCAAAACTCAAACTCAAAACCAAAGAAAAGAATCTCCGAATTTGTTGCCCTCTTTTTCGAATTTCGTTGTGTTGCTCTTCTTCAAAGATGATTCTCAATGTTTTTCGGATGTTTTCGAATGCTTTATGGGTGATCTCTCCTTTTTTTGGATGGATAGAAAACCCACCATTTATAGGGGAAATCCGGACTTGAAAGTTCGGATTTGAACCCAAAAATTTAAACGAAAAAACGTGACAAAGGAGAGGGGGAAAGTTTCAAATTTCGAATCCCATCTTTTGCACCAAAACGGGATTGATTTCTGGCCATCCCGGAGTCACGAGTTGGGATGGCCAAAAATAGAGATTCTTGGCAGATGGTGGCAGCGTTTTGGCATTTTTTGGGTGACGTTTTGGTGCCATTTTTGTGTAAGGGAGAAGAGAGGAGAAGAAAGAAGGGATTTGGAGGTGGGTTTTGGGAAGAAGATGAAGATGGAGTCGTTGGTTTTGGGAGAAAGAAAAGGGAAAGAGTCTGATTTTTTTTTGAGAAAAGGAAAAAGGAAAACGCATGGGGGGTAAGGAGAGAGAGAGAGAGAAAAAACGTGTGGAGGGATGAGGAGAGAGAGAGAGAATGTGTGAGGGGATGAGGAGAGAGAGAGAGAGAGAGAGAAAACGTGTGAGGGTTTGGTTATTGCTGACTATTTTTGGACCGTCCGATCAATTGATCGGACGGTTAAGATTAAAGCGGAATAAATTTAAAAGAAAGAATAAATATATATATAAAGTAAGAGCAGATAAATTTGTGACCGTTGGATTAAATTGGAGGGCCAATTGAAAGCAAAGAAACACAAATCCATGCGATGCCTACGTGGCACACATGGATTGGCTAATTAAAGGAGTCTTGGACTGCCACATTATTTTGCTCAAATTGGCTATTTTAACAAATCTAATTTGTAGCCAATTCTTAATAAACTAGCCACAAATTCGTCAAATTGAAAATAATTAATTTGTAAATTGGTTAAAAAACATATAATAAACTAAAATAAGTTTAAATAGTAATTAGTAAAAATAATTAAGCTTCCCAAATTATGAAAATATATATATATATTTATTTGCAAGAGTAAAAATTAAAATTAACCAAAATTGATTTATTTATTTAAAAATACCTTATTTGACGTAAAATAATTTTGAACGACTCAAAACATGAAATAAATATTTGTAAAAAAATTATTTTAATTTATAGAAAATAATATATATGAGATAATTTTTCTTAAAAATGGGTGGCAAATTACTAAGGTAATTTTAAAATATTTATTTTCATAAATATATTATTTATTGAAATAATGTGGAGGGCAAAAATTGGGTGTCAACAGTTGCCCCATTTCTTTGGCCGTGGATGAGAGTAGAGAAGGCGTGGACAAAGAAATATTGACACATCCTAATTTTGATCGACCAACAAAAATATTTTTTGAACAAAAAGTGACATGAGTTTTGGGAAGTTATGGTCGAGCTCAGGCTTTCGAGCTGCCTACATATCTCGGGTTTCACGAGAAGTCAGACCATATGTAGTTCGAGAGAATTGAATCTTTGCAAATTTTGATCGGCTTCAAAATTTGCCCCAGTGTCAAGTTATGGTAACACTGATATCTTTTGGTGGTGATTGAGAGTATTTTAACATGAATGGAGTGAATATGGTCGTGCTTAAACCAAGTTTACCTACATATCCCTAAAATGTGGGAATCAGGCCGAATGTCGTTCTAAAAGAAATCTTAGAATGAGAAACGCTCCGCAACAATTTCTACTGAGGATTTTTGTAGGGGAAAGATCACGGACCTTCAAAAATTGCCCCAGTGTCGAGTCATGATGACACTGGGATGTAAGAAAAGTTATGGAATATAGAAGTAAATTCGAATTGAGTTGAGTCGAGTTGTGAGGAGAAATTGTTGACGTAGCTAGGGATGCTTGACATTCCGCTAGCTTGCCCCAGTTTGCTGCTCAAAGGGTAGTTCCACGTTTGTAATGTGTTGTCCTGAAAAACAGGTAAAAAGATCACAAAGTACCTGTCGCAGTTCAAAATTATAAATTAAATTATAATGTAAAGAGTTGAGTGTAGATATTCAAATGATTGTCGACGTCTCCGTTATGCGGAATGAATGTGACGTAGTGAAAGCAACTTGTGAAGTAAAGCCTCTTGACTGGCGGGGCAACACTTGAAAGTAAAGCCTCTCGACTGGCGGGGCAACACTTGTAATGTAAAGCCTCTCGACTGGCGGGGCAACACTTGAAAGTAAAGCCTCTCGACTGGCGGGGCAAATCTTGTAAAGTAAAGCCTCTCGACTGACGGGGAAATACTTGAAAAGTAAAGTCTTCATTCGGCGAATCAGTCGTGAAATCTCCATTTAATGGAACAGTCCTTAATGCAAAAATGAGGATGTTGCTAGCATGCATGCTATGATGATGTTTGCTATGATGCAATCTCCGATTGGTGGAGCATGTTTTGCTTGCTAATATACATTTCTTTGATTTGGCAGAGTGTCATTTTTCTTGGTTATGAACATGCTCCGATTGGTGGAGCGTCGCTTTGATTGCTCATGTGCAGGCTTCGGTCGACGGAGCGTCGTCTTGTTTGCTTATGTACAAGCTCCAATTGTCAGAGCGTCGCTTTGTTTTCTTATGTACAAGCTCCAATCGTCAGAGCGTCATTTTGTTTGCTTATGTACGGCCTCCGATTGGTGGATTTTGATGAAGTTAGTCAGCATTCTCCGATTGGCAGAGTTTATTTGACGCAATTAATGGCAATCTCCAATTGGCAGAGTTATTTGACGAAGTCAGATGGCGGGCTCCGATTGGCGGAGTTTATTTGAAAGAAATAAACTATCCTATTTGTCCTATGAGGGCCCTCTATCTTCGATCCTTGATCTGGATCTCGGACGTATCTGCAAGGACATAAATGAAAACCTTTTAAGAATTGTAAGAATCGGGATAAAGCATTTTAAAATAGAGTAGGGAAAGAATATTTTGGCTTACGGTGTCGTGATAGCCGAAAGATTTCTCCAATCACGTTCGTGAGTTTGTCTTGACATCACCCTTCTTGATTCCTGTTTTCCTACGCTCAAAGAGAAGTTCTTAGTTTTGGGAGGAGTGTTGATTTCTGTCGACTTGTGGACCCTGGCCTTGCCGTTGGATACCTTCAAAACCTCCTTGGTTGCTTGCGATTACCTATTTCGGAGACTCAGTAGGTGGAAAGGCAGTAAAATATATATATATTTTAAAAAAATATATATATATATATATATATATATATATTTTATTATTATTATTATTATTTTTAGAAAAAATAAGTATATTTTGTATATACTAGGCGCATATATATAGTAATTGTTCATCATTTTTTAGATTATGACATGTTCTGAAATCCAATCAAGCTTTTCCATTAGTTGAGGACATCGAAATGTAGTCTTCTTGTAGCTCCGGATTTTGGTGACGCTCCTCTATCTCTTTGTAGATGTCGTGATTACTCTGAAGGTATGTTAAAAAATAAATGGGGGGGAGGTTTTTCCTATAGGTATGACCGAACCTTTTAGGTTGCCTACGTATCCCCGAATGGGAATCAGGCATGTACGTAGTTCGGGATATGAAGGAAGAATTTGAAATATGCAATGCATTGACCGAGCCTGACTCAGGCTGCCTACGTATCCAAGCAGAATCAGGTCATGACGTAGTTCAAGTACATTAGGGATAATGAAAAACATGAGATGCATTGACCGAGCCTGACTCAGGCTGCCTACGTATCCAAACGGAATCAGGTCATGACGTAGTTTGAGTACAATAGGGGAAATGGAAAAGAAAATGCATTGACCGAGCCTGACTCAGGCTGCCTACGTATCCAAACGGAATCAGGTCATGACGTAGTTCAAGTACAATAGGGGAAATGGAAAATAAAATGCATTGACCGAGCCTGACTCAGGCTGCCTACGTATCCAAACGGAATCAGGTCATGACGTAGTTCAAATACAATATAAAAAATGAAAAATATGAAATGACCGAATCCGATGAGGATTGCCTATGTATCCCGCCGTGGGAAGTCAGGCCAATCGTAGTTCTGAATACATGAAAGATGATATTTTTTTGGTTTTTCTAAGGGAGACCGGACCCGATGTGGGTTGCCTACGTATCCCGCCGTGGGAAGTCAGGCTAATACGTAGTTCTGGTTACATTAGAGAAAAATGCAAAAAGTACAAGGAAATAACAACTAGTCCCTCTGTCTTCAAATGTAGTACTTCTTGATAGCGTCTGAATTGATCGGCTTCGTGCTCACGATGCCATCCATTTCTACGAGGATTACTGCTCCGTCTGAGAGCACTCGGTGAACCATGTAAGGACCTTGCCAGTTTGGCGCAAATTTCCCCTTAGCTTCATTTTGGTGAGGGAATATTTTCTTCAATACTAATTGCCCTGTTGTGAATGGTCGAGGCTTGACTTTCATGTTGAACGCTTTGATCATTCTGTTTTGATAGAGTTGGTCGTGACATACTGCATCCAGTCTCTTCTCATCAATGAGCATCAACTGTTCAATCCTGCTACGAACCCATTCCGCGTCTTCCTGACCAACCTCTTGGATGATTCTTAGAGAAGGTATTTCCAATTCAGCGGGTATCACTGCTTCCGAACCGTAGACCAACATGTAGGGGGTTGCACCAGTGGATGTTCTGATTGTGGTGCGATAGCCGAGCAAAGCATATGGTAGCTTCTCATGCCATTCTCTGTTACTATCTATTATTTTTCTCAGGATCCTCTTGATATTCTTGTTCGCGGCCTCAACTGCTCCATTCATTTGTGGTCGATATGCTGTGGAGTTCCGGTGGGAGATCTTAAACCTTTCACAAGTCTCTCTCATGAGATCACTATTAAGATTGGCTCCGTTGTCTGTTATGATTGATTCTGGAATTCCAAATCGACAAACTATGTTATTTCGGACGAAATCTGCTACCACATTCTTAGTTACTGCTTTGTGCGTTGAAGCCTCAACCCATTTTGTGAAATAGTCGATAGCTACCAGGATGAAACGGTGTCCATTTGATGCGGAAGGCTCTATGGGTCCAATTACATACATGCCCCAAGCAGCAAATGGCCATGGGAACCCCATCACATTGAGCTCGTTTGGCGGAACTCGTATAAAATCGCCATGAACTTGACACTGATAACATTTTTGTACATACCGGATGCTATCCCTCTCCATAGTCATCCAAAAGTATCCATCTCTCAAAATCTTCTTTGCTAAAGTGAATCCATTCATGTAGGGTCCACATGTCCCTGCGTGAACTTCCTTTAACAGTCTTGTCGCTTCTGTTGCATCGACACACCTTAGTAATCCCAAGTCTGGGGTTCTCCTATACAGGATTTCGCCGTTAAGGAAGAAATGATTGGCCATTCTCCTTAAAGTCCGCTTCTGCTTGCTACTGGCATTTTCTGGATATTCTCCTGCTTCGAGCAACTTTCTAATATCATGGTACCATGGATTTCTATCAAACTCTTCATCTATGTGAAAACAGTATGTGTGCTGGTCACGTATCTCCACTTCAATAGGGTCGATGTAATTCTTATCCAGGTGTTGGATCATTGAGGAAAGAGTAGCCAAAGCATCAGCGAACTCGTTTTGAGCCTGGGGGACATGTTTAAACTCAATCTTCGTAAACCTTTTGCTCAGCTACTTTACACATTCCAGATAAGGAAGGATCTTGACATTCTTGGTGGCCCATTCTCCTTGTACCTGATGAACCAATAGGTCAGAATCACCTATTACCAAAAACTCTTTGATATTCATGTCCACAGCCATCCTAAGTCCGAGAATACATGGTTCATATTCTGCCATGTTGTTTGTGCAAGGGAATTTAATCTTGGCTGAGATTGGGTAGTGCTGACCCGTTTCTGAAACCAAGACTGCTCCAATTCCGACTCCTTTGAAATTTGATGCCCCATCGAAGAACAATCTCCATCCATCATACGACTCTGAGATATCCTCTCTTGCAAAAAATACTTCTTCATCGGGGAAGTAGGTCATGAGCGGTTCATAATCTTTATCCACTGGATTTTCTGCGAGGTGATCGGCCAAACCTTGTCCTTTGACGACCTTCTGTGTCACGTACACAATATCGAACTCACTCAGCAAAATCTGCCACTTTGCTAGTTTTCCTGTAGGCATTGGTTTCTGAAAGATGTACTTGAGTGGATCCATTCTTGAGATCAAGTACGTGGTGTACGCCGATAGGTAATGCCTCAACTTTTGCGCAATCCAAGTCAAAGCGCAACACGTTCGTTCTAACAAGGTATATCTTGCCTCGTATGGTGTAAACTTCTTGCTCAAGTAGTAAATAGCTTGCTCTTTCTTTCCTGTGTCATCGTTTTGTCCTAACACACATCCAAATGCTCCATCTATGACGGATAGATACAGTAGAAATGGCTTTCTGGGCTCTGGTGGAACCAATACTGGTGGGTTGGACAAGTACTCCTTGATTCTATCAAAATCTCTTTGGCATTCCTCCGTCCATTCTGTGGAAGCATCCTTCTTTAGTAACTTGAATATGGGTTCACAGATTACTGTGGACTGAGCTATGAAACGACTGATGTAATTGAGTCTCCCCAAGAAGCTCATCACATCCTTCTTGGTCCTGGGGGGAGGTAACTCTTGAATCGCCTTGATTTTTGATGGATCCAATTCTATGCCTTTCCTGCTGACAATGAACCCCAGTAGCTTTCCGGCAGGAACTCCGAATGCGCACTTTGCTGGATTCAATTTCAAATTGTATCTCCGCAACCTCTCAAGGAACTTCTGTAAATCCTCTAGGTGGTCTGAACTCCTTTTTGACTTGAAAACGACATCATCTACGTACACTTCATTCTCCTTGTGAATCATATCATGGAAGAGGGTAGTCATGGCCCTTATATAGGTTGCGCCAGCATTTTTGAGTCCAAATGGCATCACTCTATAGTAATACACTCCCCATGGAGTGATAAATGTTGTTTTCTCCGCATCATCTTCATTCATCAGGACTTGGTGGTATCCTGCAAATCAATCGACAAACGATTGCAACTCATGCTTTGCACAATTGTCGGTGAGTATATGAATGTTTGGGAGAGGAAAATTATCCTTGGGACTAGCTTTATTAAGATCCCGATAGTCTACACATATCCTGATTTTCCCGTCCTTTTTTGGCACTGGCACGATATTGGCCAACCATGTGGGGTAATTAGTAACCCTCACAACATTTGCCTGGATCTGCTTAGTTACCTCCTTCTTGATTCTTAAACTCAAATCAGGCTTGAACTTCCTAGTCTTTTGCTTCACAGGCGGGCAAGAAGGATCAGTCGGTAGCTTGTGTGAGACGATATCGGTGCTTAATCCCGGCATGTCATCGTAGGACCAAGCAAACACATCAACATATTGCTTGATTAATTCAATCAATTCTCGCTTTCTTTCGTCTTCCAAGTGTATGCTGACTCGTACTTTTTTCACCATTTCTTCATTTCCCAAGTTGACAACCTCGGTTTCATCCATGTTGGGCTTTTTCTGACTTTCAAGTTGTTCGATCTCCTGAGGTAGATTTTCAGGCATCATGCTTTCATCGTATTCTTCATAGTCCTGCTCATGGCTCGTACTTTGCTCAATGGATTCGTTACATGTCATAACCGTTGTACGATGGTTTTCACTAATATTAGCGCTGAAAAGTATGAAAGGTGAGTAAAAATAAATAGTTATTTCAAATAATAGAAAGACAAATTTTAAGAAAATAAAGACTTTTTATTTGAAAAGCATTCTAGCTTTTAGAAGAGGCGAGTAGCAAAAAGGCTTAGGCATGATTCAAGCCTCAATTGATCATGCAAAAACATTTTTGAAATAAAACTACATTTCCACACTACCAGAACTCTTGTCGAAACAAAGATGGGCTGATGGTCCAGTTCTGCAAGACTTCTCCAGGTTCAGCATCACGGATGGTCAGCTTATTGATAACTATCTCTAGTCCATCATCGATCACAGCCACAAATAGATTTCCTATTCCCTCAATGACACCTTCATCAAGTGCTTCATCTAGGATTGGAACTCATCCCGGCACGAACACTACCTCACCAAACTTTGTGTTGTAGACTCCTCCCGAAGTAGGCTTATATCCAATCCCGGCAGTGCCCTTCTGATGTTTCAGCTGGATTGGTTCAATTATACCGTCGGCCTTAGGTCTGAGCCCTATTTTTGGTTAGTACCCATATTTCAACATCTCTGACGCAACCATCTTCGTTGCTCTCGACATCTGCACCTCTACAGGCTCTACTTTCTCATCAATTCTTACAGCTTGCATGATTTCCAGAGCATGGAAAGCGGCTCCATCCAATTCTTCGGTGACTGAAACAGAATTCACGGAATAAATGGGGTAACTGAGCTCCCCGTGAATGGTAACTTCGGTGCGACCCCACTCGAACTTCACACACTGATGGAGCGTGGAGGGAACTGCTCTTTCCATATGGACCCATGGCCTTCCTAGTAACAAGTTGTAGTTGGACGACACATCCATCACTTGAAATAAGATGGGGAATTCAGCTGGACCTACTTGCAATGTGAGATAGATTTCTCCAATGACGCTTCTCTGTGCGCCATCAAAAGCTCTCACCTTCACACGACTTTCTTTTATACCTCCCATATTCACACCTAAATCTCTCAATATGGTGAAAGGGCAGATGTTGCATCCAGAACCACCATCGATCAAAACTCTAGTCACGATCGTATCACAACACTTGACCGCGATGTGAAGTGCTTTGTTGTGGCCAACCCCTTCTGCTGGTAATTCATCATCATGGAAAGAGATTTTGTTCACTTCCACCATTTTTCCAATTGTTGCAGCCAATGTGTCACTTGTAGTTTCCTTTGGTATGCTAACTCCGCTCAGAACTTGTGCCAAAGCGTTCCTATGGGCTTCAGAACTCATTAGCAAGGACATAATGGAAATATGGGCTGGTGTCTTCATTAGTTGTTCCTCGACTGAGTAATCTTTAGACTGCATCTTCTTCCAAAATTCTGCGGCTTCTGCATCATTAACATTCTTCTTTGGATTTTATTTTTCCCAGGAACCCCTCGATTTAAATCCTCCGGGGCATAACATTTTCCCGACCTGGTCATTCTGTGAGCCACAACAGCGTCTATCATCTTGCCCTTGGCTTCCGTCCGATAGTCCCATGGGACTGCTTTAGTGTCAATGTCAGGTTCTCCAGTGGCTATAGTGAATACCATAACTCTCGGCAGGTAGGTTTGAACAGTCAAAGGCTCTCTCAACTCAACTATGATAAAGGGTTGCGCTGGAGATGTGGCGGCAACTTCTTCTGTGTTCCAGATAGGCACGATAGATCCTTCCAGGTCATACTCTTCCTCCAGGGTAATCATGTTGACTTCTCGATTCTCATGATCTGGACGAGGGTTGTTGTTCACATTCGGAGGAGTATCGGTGCATTTGATTACTCCTTTTCTGATAAGAGACTCGATCTGGTTCTTCAAGCCAAAACACTCATTCGTGTCATGCCCTTGGATTCCCGAGTGGTATGCACATCACTTGTTTCCATCAAAGCTTTGTGGTATCGGATCAAGGATTCTTCCCTCAACTGGCTGCAACAAACCTGCTACCCTCAACCTTTCAAACAATTGAGCCAAAGGCTCGGCAATAGGAGTGTAGGTGCGGGTATTTCTGGCTTCAAGATTAGGACGTGGTCTTGGTGCATATGCTGGTCTATTTTGATGAACTGGAGCTTGGACAGGGGCATACGTCTTCGGTGGATTTTGGTGTACTGGAGTGGATTATAGTGTGGCTGGGTACTATATATTGGAACATGTGCGATAATTTGGGAGTTGTTAGGGTATCGGTGGAATGATCCTCCGTGCTGGTAGTATGGGGTGATGGCTGAGACGTCTTCCTTCTTCTTCTTGATACCACCAATGGAACCTGAATGTATGTCCTTACTTGCGGCTTGCAGTGTGACCATAGACTGAATTTTTTTGGACTTAATACCTTCCTCAATAAAGTCTCCCATCTTGACCAAGTCAGCGAACTTTTGGCCCATCATTGACATCATTTTGTCGAAGTAGACGCCTTTCTGAGCTCGGATAAAGTACTTAGAGAGTTCATTTTCATCCAGTGGGGGTTGGATCCGAGCAGCCTCAGTCCTCCATCGTCATGAATATTCTTGAAATGATTCTGATGGCTTCTTTTGTATGTTGGCAAGTGAGAATCTGTCTGGAGTGATTTCGGTATTAAATCTGAAGCGACTCATGAAATCTTTGGCCATTTCTCGCCAATCACGCCATTTGTGAGGGTCTTGGCGAGTGTACCAAGTCAGAGCTTCTCTCGACAGACTTCGAATGAATAGTTTCATCCTCAACTTCCCATTCCTTCCTACGCCGACCAGCTTATCGCAATAAGCTCTTAGGTGTGCGTGAGGATCACCCTTCCCATCAAATACATCAAACTTTGGTGGTTTGTACCCGACTGGCATATCGATGTCTGGGTGGATGCATAGGTCATTGTAGTCCAGACTCTCGGTTCCCCTGGTGACTTGCATGCTTTTAAAAGCCCTTTTTCAAACTTTCAAGTTGAGCTGCTATCGACCTCTCTTCATTTGACTGGATATTCCTCTCCAATCCTATGTACTGATCGACCTCATATGGTACTTTGACAGCCATGGATGTTGCTAAAGTAGGAGCTTCAGTAGCATATACCGGTGGCACAGGTATCTCGCAAGTGACATGTGCCTCAAATATGTGCTGCATTGTTGGGTGAATTGGAACAGTGAAGTTTTGAGTAGGCAAGGAAAGATTAGGCGCAGCCCTAACTACGGGAGGATGAGCAAGTAGATCTTGAGCATAAGTGGGAACAAGTGGTGTTTGCTTAGGCGTGTTTGTTAAGTTGGCAGGAGTGACCGAACGTAACTCAGCATTTGGAAATTGGAATTGAGCGGGGAAGGCAGTAGTTGTAAGCTTAGTCAAGTCCCGCACTTGGCGCAGTTCTTCTTTCAGGATCTCAATTTCTTGTGCCATGTTGGCCATTTGTTCGTCGTTTTGAGTGTCCATCAGTTTTTGGGAACTTTCGGTGCCATCTACCGATACCATCGAGGCGTTGTTAGATTCTTCGCTCATTTTTCCTTTAGATCGGAGGTTGTATTGCAATTCCGCCAGTTTGCAAATCGACACAAATCAACTTGTGTTGTGGGGATTGATAATAATCATAAAGAAAAGAAAAGAAAAGAAAAAGGAAACTATGTTAGCTTGGGAGATGTTGGACTATATAACAAATATATACGCCAAGTTGGCTATATTCACACAAAAATGTGTCCTAATATGGAGCCTCGTTTTGCCAGAGGTAGGCCTACGCTGCATACAATTTGATATAAATGATCCATTTTGAACATATTTAGGATTTGAGATAAACATGACTTTTCATTAAGCAAAAGGTGGCTTCGAAAGCTTACAATAGATAGGTTGATGGGAGCCTGAAAATAAAAGACATGGGATGGCCACTAGGGCGTACAAAAGGATGGGCCATGAGGCACCTTTAGGGAATATGAAAAAGGGGTACAATGGGAAAGGATAACCTAGGGCCACGTAGGACTGTCATCACTATCATCCTGTGGTGCTGGATGATACTCTGGAGATCCAGCGGAATGATGATACCTGGGCTCTGAGTCTGTCTCTATCATTCCTCCATCGTTAGGATCATAAAAGTTGGAGCCGGTTTCAGAAGCCCCCTCGGGGTCTTCTTCCGTCTCTTCCTCAGGGTCTTCTTCCGGATCCTATTCCAGGTCTTCCCCTATTTCTTCCTCTGGATCTTCTTCTGGAGCCTCTGGATTTTCTTCCGGATCCTCCTCTGGATCTTCTTCTGGATTCTCCTCTATCCTTGTTATCAAATAATTGATGGAGTCTGGAATAATCTGGTTATACATCGGTGTTGTGATCTCCATGCGGGGAAGCACTTCTTCCCTAACCCATTTGACCCACTGGACATCTGCCAAATCCCTGAATCCTTCTGCACTTGGTCGAGCCAAGTGGCTCACAGTAGTCCGCCAAGCATAATATTCTGGCGTGCACCATTTGTCTCCTCCCATGTGCAATGTGATCATGTGATCCCATTCAGCTTGCAAATTCATCATTCGTACCGTTGGGATCACGGCACCATAACTGTCCTCATGTAACGCCATGATTGACCACAATGGTATATCCTGGACAAAGCCAAACTGTCTTAAAACTCGAAGAGGCGCATATGGCTGGATGCCTCCTAGTCCCATCAACTCGATGAAATACAAGTATCGAGTTCTGATGAAGGCCATTCCCGTCATCTAGGGATATCTCCACTGGATGAAATCTCCGGTAAGGTTGGTCAAAAATGTGCGCCACTCTTCTACTTCATTGGGTGCATATGTCCAATATCTCATGCGTTCTTTTTGAGTCTGAATCCTGTTGCGTGTGTCAATACAGTAGTCCATTTGTGGGTGGCGGCGATAGAAGTGTTCTACAGCCCAAATTTGCAATAATAAATTGCATCCTCCAAAGAAATTGTGTCCTCGTGTGCATGCAGATAACGACCGAAATATCTCGGCAAGGATCATGTGTACCAAGGTAAGTCTTTGCGGCTCTGCAAAGATGTTCATCACTATCGGCAGGATATTGAGGTCAATGCAATAAAATCTCATCGGGAAGATCATAGTTCCCAAGAAGGCCAACACAAAGACCCTAGGTCGCATATATACCCACTGTCTGCGGGTACAGGCAAATTCACCTTGGTGTTCGTCAAAGCTCTCGAGACGACCGTATCTTTCAACAAGGTAATCCAACTTCACCTTTCCGCCTTCCACATTTCTCAGTGATGAAAAAATGTGTAATCCTAAAAGCCTCAGAAAATCTGCCCTCTTTATGGGTGATGGGAGTACCGGAAGATAAAAAGGGAACCGGAAGATTAAAAAGATAACACTAGTAACCGGAAGATTAAAAGGGAACCAAACTACTACGTTGGCTTATAATGAATTTCTTAAGTTAGTATTCCCGAAATTGATCCCGAGTTAAAATCAAAATAATGAAAATATGGGCAGCCCTCTTTTTCTAACAATGCACACTAATTTAACCACTTTTTACTAGGATTAAGGCGCAAACAAGACCACAATATTAACAAAATGCTAAAAATATATAATCATAATATGTACATTCCTATCTTGAACAACATTTTTCGGGACTAACGAAATGACTAAACTTATTGAAAACTTTTTCTACCTTAAGAAATTAAACTACAAGAAATGCAAGCATAACATACATATACTTTTTCCGGTTTACACGAAATCAGCCAACCAACAAAAATGATAACAAACAAATTAACGAATTAATCCACCAACTTCACTATTAAATCAATCTTCCTAAAATAAAATAAAATCTCATATATATCCTATATTTTCATGCCCGGGAAGCCATACGTAGTTGCGAACGAAACGAGATAATGTTCCAAATATTCTTACAACCCAAAACGAAAATCAACCCATCATCCAAAGAAAACGATATCGAACATAATACAAAGATTAAGTTATCGATTTAGCCGATTAACTTCACTACTAGATTTTTGCATCGCCCGAAGCAACAAAAACGAGACTATATTTTCCATATTCATATCTTACGTTTTGCTCAGAAAAACCAGCCATATACAACCAACAACAAACCAAACGAGATACATACTTTTCTTTTACGAACAATATATCTAAAAAAAATAAAAAGAATAAAACAGAAACTAAAGTAAAGGAAGGATTTTTATCTTGTGTTGGGAAGCAAAACAGAGGTGTTAACGTCAAGTTCTCCGGTCAAAACTCAAACTCAAAACCAAAGAAAAGAATCTCCGAATTTGTTGCCCTCTTTTTCGAATTTCGTTGTGTTGCTCTTCTTCAAAGATGATTCTCAATGTTTTTCGGATGTTTTTGAATGCTTTATGGGTGATCTCTCCTTTTTATGGATGGATAGAAAACCCACCATTTATAGGGGAAAATACGGACTTGAAAGTTCGGATTTGAACCCAAAAATTTAAACGAAAAAACGTGACAAAGGAGAGGGGGAAAGTTTCAAATTTCGAATCCCATCTTTTGCACCGAAACGGGACTGATTTCTGGCCATCCCGGAGTCACGAGTTGGGATGGCCAAAAATAGAGATTCTTGGCAGATGGTGGCAGCGTTTTGGCATTTTTTGGGTGGCGTTTTGGTGCCATTTTTGTGTAAGGGAGAAGAGAGGAGAAGAAAGAAGGGATTTGGAGGTGTGTTTTGGGAAGAAGATGAAGATGGAGTCGTTGGTTTTGGGAGAAAGAAAAGGGAAAGAGTCTGATTTTTTTGAGAAAAGGAAAAAGGAAAACGCGTGGGGGTGAGAGAGAGAGAGAGAGAGAAAACGTGTGGAGGGGATGAGAGAGAGAGAGAGAAAACGCGTGAGGGTTTGGTTATTGCTGACTATTTTTGGACCGTCCGATCAATTGATCGGACGGTTAAGATTAAAGAGGAATAAATTTAAAAGAAAGAATAAATAATATATATAATATATATATATATATATATATATATATATATATATATTATATATGTAAAGTAAAAGCAGATAAATTTGTGACCGTTGGATTAAATTGGAGGGCCACGATTGAAAGCAAAGAAACACAAATCCATGTGATGCCTACGTGGCACACATGGATTGGCTAATTAAAGGAGTCTTGGATTGCCACATTATTTTGCTCAAATTGGCTATTTTAACAAATCTAATTTGTAGCCAATTCTTAATAAACTAGCCACAAATTCGTCAAATTGAGAATAATTAATTTGTAAAATTATGTAAATTGGTTAAAAAAATATATAATAAACTAAAATAAGTTTAAATAGTAATTAGTAAAAATAATTAAGCTTCCCAAATTATGGAGAAAAAAAATTATTTGCAAGAGTAAAAATTAAAATTAACCAAAATTGGTTTATTTCTTTAAAAATACCTTATTTGACGTAAAATAATTTTGAACGACTCAAAACATGAAATAAATATTTGTAGATTAAAAAAAATATTTTAATTTATAGAAAATAATATATATGAGATAATTTTTCTTAAAAATGGGTGGCAAATTACTAAGGTAATTTTAAAATATTTATTTTCATAAATATATTATTTATTGAAATATTGTGGAGGGCGAAAATTGGGTGTCAACAAAGGGTATTATAGGTCCATATAGGTGGATGAAAGGGTATTTTGGAGCCTAAAGGTGGAAGAAGAGTATTTTTGTTCCATTCCCTATACTTGAAGGGTATTTTAGGCCCTTAGTATACAAATAAAAGTTGACGGAGGGGAGTGGTAACTACTGTATTTTGATGAGTCGTAAGATGAATTCCTAAAAGATTCATTAGAAAATAGTTGCGAGAGGAAGCTATAATAATGTTGAAGTGTCTAAGATAAGCAGCTAGTTTATGGTTAACTATTTTCCTGATTAATTTCATAGATGATCACTCAATTTTCATTCTGTTGCACTAAAATTACAATCATCTTTTGTTATAAAATATATATTCAGCCTCAAGAAAAAGCTTTTATTCTTCTAGCACTTACTATAGTTTCATGCTTCAAGTCTTATCGTTGTTGTCGTTGCTGATCTTTGCACTTTTAGGTTGTTTACTTAATACATCCACCATTAAAGATAATCCAAGATAAGTCACCATTCACTTAGAAGCAAATTCAGGATTTTAGAGTCTGAATTCAAACTAAGTATGATCTCACTTCATATTTGGGTATCAGAAAGATATCATGTCATATTTTGGTGAGATATGGAGTTCACTTGTTATGGAGTAATAAATAACAACAAATAACAATTGGACATCAATAGCACAACCTAATTGGAGTCTGAAAAAATAGGTAGATTTTGGACCACATAATTCGTCATTATTCAAATTTAATCGAAGCCCGCATCAGAAACATCTCATAGATGACAAATAAATTAGCACATTTCCGTTTCTTTTATTTTTTTTGATGATTTAGACAGCTGATTTATTCTATGGACACTATCGATCTCTTGATATTTTCAGAAAAAGTCCAATGAAGTAAAGCATCTGTTACATACGATATATATACGATCCACATAGAGCCGATCTTCTGCCTCATCAGCTTTCATAATCTGAAAGCAGAGAAATACAAGGAGTAATGAGGATGTTCCTATCAATGAGAGCTACCTCTGGTGTTTGATAATACAAAAGCAGAACAAGTTGGAAATTTTGCTAGGCACCAAATGATTTTGATGTAGAAAGAGATATTTTTCATTTATCATTAGATCATATTAGAGTACTAAGTTACAATATAACAAAAAAAGGGAAACAAGAATCAAGAATTAAAGGATCTGACAAGATGTCAACACAAGGGGAAAAAATGGAAATAAACCACCTAATGTTTGAGGAGAATTTCGTTGATCAATTTGTCTATGTTCACATAAGATGATCCCGTTGGTTTTTTAGCGGCTTCTTCAGCCAATTTCTTCCACTCCGTTGCCTTTTTCTTCATCTCTTTGCCTTTCTCGCCGACCATCAACTCTCTCACAAGACTTTCAACTTCGTCCCTTTTCACATTATTGTCAATTTCCATTCCAACTCCCCATTGGGTGCTTTTGAACCAACAATTTGTCTGTTGTTCCGCGAAAAACGGCCAACAGATCATTGGGACCCCATTGCCGATACTTTCAAGGGTCGAATTCCATCCACTGTGAGTCAAGAACCCTCCAATAGCAGGGTGGCTAAGGACTTGTTCTTGCGGGCACCAACTTGTCAACATCCCTCTTTCTTTAGTTTCTTCCACGAATTCGGGTGGAAGAATTGCTTGTTCCCCTGATACAATATCAGGCCTTATGATCCACAAAAACTCCATCTGACTATTGGCAAGTCCCCATGCGAATTCAATAAGTTGGTTCGCAGTCATGACAGTGATGCTCCCAAAATTGACATAAACAACAGAATTTGGTTTCTTGGAATCAAGCCATTCTACACTTTTTGGATCCTCTTTCCAAAGATTGGATCCCAAGCACTCCAAATTCTTGTCCTCAATGTGTTTTACAAGAAAATGGAGGGGGCCAATAGTGTAGATCGGAGGAAGAAGTGTCTTAAGTGATTCAAGAACTTCCTTCTCTAATAGGTCAAATGTATTGATTACAATAGCAGTAGCAAATCTGCTTCTATTTGTTTCTTGGAGGAAGAACTTGAACATAAATTCATTTGGATCTGTACTTCTCAAGAAACTTGGTAAATCCCTCAAACGTATACCTTTCATGCCTGGTATCCAATCCAAAGCCGTCTCCAAATATCCATTTGTGAAGTCACTTGCATCTGCAATTTCCACAAGAACATAAAAGAACAAAAGTTAAAACACAAACACATTTAAAAATGCAATTGAAAGGGGCCATTTTAAAACAGGACAAATATATTAAACTATGACTATACCTTTAAGTGGAAAGTATCCTTTTTCAGAAAGGCTACGGTAGTGCATGTAACCTAATAAACCGCAAGCACTTGGGGTCCAAAAGAAAACTTCAGGTATGCCCAAATCTTGAGCAGCAGCTTGAGTGAAGCTCATACAACCATCAGAAACAATGTACGAGACAGGTGGCACGTTAGATGAAGAAGTGTCATTGAGCTTTGCGAGCAATTTCTTGAAAGGACCTAAACAAGTATTGGTAGTGGATTCACATAGAGAAGGAATATCTTGAGTTGAATCGGCATCACATGGTGGGAGACCATCAGGAATGGTCTCGAATCGAAAAGATGGCAAACCTTTGAGGGAATCAGGGCCTCGAGACTTAAGGAGACGCCTATGGTTGTATTCAGTGTTGACAAAAGTGATGTGAAAGCCTTTGTAGTTGAGGATTTTGGCTAAGTTCAACAATGGGTTAACGTGGCCTTGGGCAGGGTATGGTATGCAAACTGCATGAGGCTTGTCAAGTTCATGACTGGAATCCATTTCTAATTTCTCTTAGCTTAATTATGGTTTATCTTACTAAAGGAGTGGAAGAATGTGCAGGTATTTATAGAGAAAATAATGAGATGATATTGTAAGATTTGAAAGTTTTAAGATAAAAAAATCAAGCTAGAAAGTTGGAAATGGGAGAATAGATAAAATCAGCCAGACAACCAACTTAATTAATTTTTTTTAAAAAGGCCAAATACGACAATTGGATAACAGAGTTGTTTTTTTCCTTTTCTTTCCTCTGTGGCTCCAAGCTTTTCTAAACTTTCATTCGTTACATTTTATTAGTCACTATTCCACCCGCAAATGGAGATTCTCAAATGAAAAAAGGCTACACGTTTCATAATTCATATCGTGTCGTCTAGAAAAAATAGTGATAAGTATCGTAATTGTTGCCCTCTGAAATGTGTGGTTTGTTACCAACCAAACGGGAGAGCCCAACCCAAAAAACTAGTCTGATAGGAGGGAGGACCCATTTAGCTTATAAATCCATTGGCATTTCTCTATTTATCCGATGAGGGACAATTGGTTCACAACAATAGCCCCCTCTTAAGAACCAACGACCTCGTTGGTCACGGCTGGCACCCCTTTTTGGATCCAGGCCACCACTCCGAGTTCTCGTTGGTCACGGCAGGGCTCAGTTGGTCACTGTTGGCACCCTTCTTGGGTCCAGGCCACACTCCGAGTCATGGTCCCCACTCTCAATGAAAACACCAATGTTACAAACCAAACGGGAGAACCCAACTGTTAACACTCTCAGCTTATGGAAGCTTAGAAGAAGTAGTCGCAAGGAGAAGAAGGAGAAGAGAAAATATCTCATTCATATGAAAGCTCAAGATGTACAAAAACATATATGACAAGAGTAGCCTTCTACTCTATATAGCCTAGTTAACCGACCTAAGCTCTAAAATATCTAGTGATTAGTTAAATAACTAACTAACTGATTCTGTTACAACTAACTGCAATTAGCTAACTAACTACATGATTAGACAGGCTGTCATGTTACAGCTCCTCTACCTGTACATTCTTCTATACTCCCTCTCAAGCTAATGGATGAAAACAAGTTTCTCATCCCTAGCTTGTTGATCAAATGATCATGTTGAGGTTTGCACAAACTCTTGGTAAGTAAATCTGCCATCTGCTCTTTTGTGCCAATATGTTGAGTCTGAATCAATTTGTCTTGAATCTTTTCCCTCACAAAATGACAATCAATATCTATATGCTTAGTCCTTTCATGAAAGATAGGATAAGCTGCAATTTGTATAGCTGCTTTGCTATCACAAAACAATGTCACTAGTTTCTCAAGATCAACTCCCAACTCCTTGAACAAACCATTTAACCAAGTAACCTTAGCCACAGTAGTTGTCATGCTCCTAAACTCTGTTTCTGCAGAACTCCTAGATACAGTTGGTTGTTTCTTCGATGTCCAGGACACAATAGCCTCTCCTAACTTCACAACATAGCCAATTACTGATTTTATGGTTTCAACACAAGATCCCCAGCCTGAATCACAGTAAGTTGTAAGCTTTAAATCACAGCATGCAGGCATAAGAAGACCACGACCTGAAGTTCCTTTAATGTATCTAACCACCCTGACTGCAGCATCCATGTGAATTTGTTTTGGGTCATGCATGTATTGGCTTAGCACTTGTACTACAAAGGCAAGATCTGTCCTGGTCATAGTGAGGTATAGCAATCTTCCCACAATTCTTTGATAGGCTCCTTTCTCTTCAAGTAGTTTATCATTAGAAAGTGTTTCTGGCCTTACTGCTTTGTCATATTCTAAAGAGGTTAGTCTGTGATTGAACTCTAAAAGAGTGCTTACTGGTTTACTACCAGCCAATCCTATTTCTGACACCAGCTCAAGAGCATATTTCCTCTGGCACATATGAATTCCCTTCTCACTTCTGGAAAACTCTATGCCCAAAAAATACTTGAGCTCACCTAGATCCTTCATCTTGAATCTAGACTGCAAGTCCTTCCTGATCTTCTGTATGTGAACCAAGCTACTTCCAGTTACTAGTAAATCATCAACAAATACCAGAACTAGGATTAAGGCTCCATCTATAGTCTGAGTAAAGAGAGAGTAGTCATAGTGAGACTGAGTGAATCCCATGTCACATAGTGCCTCTGTAAGTTTCAAATTCCATTGCCTGGGAGCTTGTTTCAAGCCATACAGAGACTTGTGCAGCTTGCACACTTTTGATGACTCCCCCTGGCTTGAAAACCCCTCAAGAACATGCATGTAGACATCTTCAAGAAGATCACCTTGCAGGAAGGCATTGTGGACATCCATTTGAAAGATGTACCAGTCAGAAGAAGCAGCTAAGGCAATGATAGATCTCACAGTGACCATCTTGGCTACTGGAGAGAATATCTCAGTGAAATCTAGTCCCTCTTGCTGAGAGTACCCTTTGGCCACCAGCCTAGCCTTATACCTTTCCATAACTCCTGATGCATGATACTTGATTTTGAACACCCATTTGCCGCCTATAGGAACCTTACCATGGGGCAAATCCACCAAAGACCAAGTGTGGTTCTCATCAAGAGCTAAAATCTCAGCCTTCATAGCTTTCACCCACAGAGGGTCAGTACTAGCTTCAACATAAGTCCTAGGCTCATATGTAGCAGAGTAAGTAGCAATAGAGGCTCTATAAGCAGGCTGCAGATAGTCATAAGAAACATAGTTGCTGAGAGGATAAGAGCAAATGTTGGACTTGGGAGTAACATAATCAGATAACCAGATTGGAGGTTTAGAACCTCTAGAAGACTTTCTGACAGAGGGAACATGATCTTCAACCAAAGGAACAAGAACAAAAACTTCAACTAGACGAACAGGTTCCTCAGCAGGGTCAAACATATAAGCATCAACATCTGGTACAGGAAGAGGCTCCTGGGAACAGTTGGGAAATATAGCTAGAGGAGCACACCCCTCATGATCACTAAGCTGGAGTACTGGAAAGACATGTGTTGGAGTGACATGCATGTGCTTGAAAGGAAAGACATCCTCATAGAAGACAGTATCCCTGCTAACAAACAAACACTTGGAGCAAACATCATACAGAAGGTATCCCTTTTGAGAGGAGGAATACCCCATGTGTACTGCTGGGATTGATCTAGGACTGAATTTGTCAGTTTTTTTTAGAACAGTGGCATAGAATAGACTTCCAAAGACTCTCAAGTGCATCAAGGATGGTGTTCTAGCATACAACTTCTTAAATAGAGAGACACCTTGTAGTATAGGAGTAGGTGACCTATTCAGCAAATAGATAGCTGTGGACACACACTCACCCTAAAACCTGAGAGAAATGCCAACTTGAAACCTCAATGCCCTGGCCATATCCAAAATGGACCTGTGTCTTCTTTCTACAACCCCATTCTGCTGAGGTGTATAGACACATGTGCTTTGGTGTGCAATTCATTTATTCTGAAGTAGTGACTTAACTTGCTCATTTAAGAATTCAGTACCATTGTCTGACCTCACACACTTCACAATAGTATTAAACTGATTATTAACAGTCTGAAGAAAATCTCTTAGTACCACAATTACATCTGATTTGGTATGAAGAAAGAAGGTCCAGATAAACCTTGAATAATCATCTACTAAGGTTAGAAAGTATCTTCTTCCATCATGAGTGGGAACTCTATAAGGACCCCATACATCAGCATGAATCAGATCAAACATACAAGAGGATATAGTATTACTAGTTGGAAAAGGCATCTTGGATTGCTTTGCAATAGGACACACAGTACAGATATGATCAACAAATTAAATATTATGAAAGCAGTCTATACACTTCAGAACCCTCATAGGGGAATGCCCTAATCTTTTATGCCAAAGAGAACCATTATTAGACAATGGTGAACTAGTTCTAGCCTGAGCACTGTTAGAACTGAGATGTTGTTAAGAGGCTACTACTTGTCTGATCACTTCTGACTTATTTTGTGAAAAAGTTGAGCTAATCTCTTTTTCACTTAGGTTGTCAGCTTTTAGGATGTAGAGATCTTCCTCCTCTCTACCAATCCCTATCACCTTCCCACTTGAGATTTCGTGAAACACACAGAAGTTAGGAAAGAAAGCAACTAGGCAATTCAGTTCCTTGGTGATCTTTGACACTGAAAGCAAGTTGTACTTAAAACCAGGAATGTAAAGCACATTCTGAACAGTTCTATCCTGTTGAACTGAGGCTTCTCCCTTATGACTAATTTCTACCTGATCACCTGTAGGTAAATGGACTGTATTCCTCTTCAACCCTGCTAGTTCTTCAAGTTTACTCAGTAAGTTAATATTATGCACCATGTGGTTTGTGGCGCTAGTGTCAACTATCCAATTATTATCAACTAGATGTGACATAAGAGCAGTGATAGTACTAGAAGTACTGGACAAACCTTTGGATCCTGCTCTGACCATGTTGACACCTGCTTCTGATTCCTTCCACTTGCCCTTCTCAAGCATGTGAAGTAGTTGATAGTGTTGTGCAGGAGTGAATGCTGGAGACTGTCCAGATGCAGATGCACCTAGCTGTGGATTAGTCTGGGGAAGATAGCTTCCTTCATCTAGAGTAGTAGTTGCAGATCCTGAGTTGACCACATTATTGGCATAAATATTGCTGGATGAGTTACTACCTTTCTTCTTAAACTTGTAATCTGCAGGATAACCATGCAATTTATAGCAGACCTCCTTTGTATGTCCTGAGAATCTGCAATACTCACAAAACATATTAGACTTTCCATAGTTGTTCCTGGACTTAAAACCTCCTCTAGTATTACTGTTGCTGTTGTTAGTGTTGTAGCCTCCACTTTGACTATTATATCTATCAATACTACTGTTATAGCTACCACTTTGACTGGTAGATCCACCATTATGACCATTAGTGAAACTAGGACCTGCAGATTTGCTGCTCATGAGTGCCGTTAATTCACTGCTTTCTCCATTCAGCAAATTTTTCCTCTGGCTTTCAACATTTATGATCATAGCATAAGCTTGATTAACACTAGGCAAAGGAAAAGTCATTAGAATCTTACTCCTAGCATTGTCATAAGACTCATTTAGGACCATAATAAATTACCACATCTTGTGGAGCTGAAAATGTTCACTGTATTGTTTAGATTAAGGGCATGGACATGAAGGAGGTGAAAGCAATGCACCTAGTTCATCCCACAATTCTCGAAGCCTTGAGAAGTACACAGAAACAGAGGAGATTCCCTGATTGAGAGTAGCTATCTCCTTATGCAGATAGAATGCTCTTGAAGCATTGACCTTATCAAACCTCTCTCTTAGATCCTCCCACACACTGTGGGCATCAGATCCATAGATCGCAGTGCTTATCAGATCCTTCGACACTTCGTTCATAATCCATGCTAACACCATTGCATTACACCTATCCCAAAGTTCATCTAAACTAGGATCATACATGTTTTTTCTGCAAGTTCCTAACACAAATCCTAGTTTATTTTTGCCTAGTAACACAATCTTCAAGGATTTACTCCATTACGAGTAGTTTTCAGATCCTTGAAGTTGTACAAAAATGAGAACTGAACCTTGAGTGTCTGATGTATGAATGTATAGAGGATGATTCGAATGAATTCCATCACCTTGTGATGCTTGGAGCATGACTCGTAGTTGCAGTAGCTGGATCTTCCACAGTCGTCATCAAATTTTGCTAGATCTTAACATAATTTTTATGTAGCAGCTAAATTGATCTTCCAAATCTTTCTGCTATTCAATCACTCCTCAATTGTTCTTCGATTTCAAAATTCTTCAGATTTGCAGTAACACAACAAACCAGACAATCAATTTCTTTCAGAAATTTTAACTACTTGAGCTTGAAACTCCTTTAATGGTGATTCTACTCTGCTTCTCTGAAACTGAGCTGAATGAAACACATCAACCGAGCTCTGATACCATGTTAACACTCTCAGTTTATGGAAGCTTAGAAGAAGTAGTCGCAAGGAGAAGAAGGAGAAGAGACAATATCTCATTCATATGAAAGTTCAAGATGTACAAAAACATATATGACAAGAGTAGCCTTCTACTCTATATAGCCTAGCTAACCGACCTAAGCTCTAAAATATCTAGTGATTAGTTAAATAACTAACTAACTGCATGATTAGACAGGCTGTCATGTTACAACTCCTCTACCTGTACATTCTTCTACACCAACCCAAAAGACTAGTCTGATAGGTGGGAGAACTCATTTAGCCTATAAACCCATTGACATTTCTCTATTTATCCAATGAGGGACAATTGGTTCAAAACTCTTAAGGATGGCAAATGGGGCGGGGCAATTGTGGGGTGAATTCGTATAAATTCGCAAAGATTTCAATCGGCTCGTATAGCCAAATTTTTTGTTTTCAGCTTGTCCCGTCCCACCTCAAATAAATCTGTCCCGCATAATTTGCTATTGTTTAATAAAAATGTTTTTCAGAAAACGTTTAAAAAATTTCATTACTTGAATATTTTTATTACTTGAATATTCTAGTCTATTGTTAGTTGTAAGTTAAATTTCTGTAGAATATTGAACCCATTGTAAGCAAAGCTTCACAATGTTGGAAGATTAAAATATTTTGTATATGATCCTTCTGGATTCGTTTCCAAGCAACAAGTTGGCTTAATTAAATTTATGTCCATCGTAAATTTTTGGACAGTGACATTAACTAAATGGTATATCATAAATGTTTATAGTAATTTGAAGAGCATGATATATATATTCATTTTAAGCATGAGGGTAGATAATAAAATTAAAGGATCTGACAAGATGTCAACACAGGAAAAAATGAAAATAAGCCACCTAATGTTTGAGGAGAATTTCGTTGATCAATTTGTCTATGTTCACATAAGATGATCCCGTTGGTTTTTTAGCAGCTTCTTCAGCCAATTTCTTCCACTCCATTGCCTTTTTCTTCATATCTTTGCCTTTCTTGCCGACCATTAACTCTCTCACAAGACTTTCAACTTCGTCCCTTTTCACATTATTGTCAATTTCCATTCCAACTCCCCATTGGGTGCTTTTGAACCAACAATTTGTCTGTTGTTCCGCGAAAAACGGCCAGCAGATCATTGGCACCCCATTGCCGATACTTTCAAGGGTCGAATTCCATCCACTATGAGTCAAGAAACCTCCAATAGCAGGGTGGCTAAGGACTTGTTCTTGCGGGCACCAACTTGTCAACATCCCTCTTTCTTTAGTTTCTTCCACGAATTCGGGTGGAAGAATTGCTTGTTCCCCTGATACAATATCAGGCCTTATGATCCACAAAAACTCCATCTGACTATTGGCAAGTCCCCATGCGAACTCAATAAGTTGGTTCGCAGTCATGACAGTGATGCTCCCAAAATTGACATAAACAACAGAATTTGGTTTCTTGGAATCAAGCCATTCTACACTTTTTGGATCCTCTTTCCAAAGATTGGATCCCAAGCACTCCAAATTTTTGTCATCAATGTGTTTTACAAGAAAATGGAGGGGGCCAATAGTGTAGATCGGAGGAAGAAGTGTCTGAAGTGATTCAAGAACTTCCTTCTCGAATGAATCAAATGTATTGATTACGATAGCAGAAGCAGATTTGCTTCTATCTGTTTCTTGTATAAGGAACTTGAACATGAAATCGTCTGGATTTGTACTTCTCAAGAAACTTGGTAAATCCCTCAGACGTATGCCTTTCATGCCCGGTATCCAATCCAAAGCCATCTCCAAATACCCATTTGTTAAGTCATTTGCATCTACAATTTCCCCAAGAACATAAAAGAACAATGGTTAAAACTTAACACAAACATATTTAAAAAATGGGCCATTTTAAAAGATGAAAAATTAAACAAAGACTATACCTTTAAGTGGAAAGTATCTTTTTTCAGAAAGGTCACGGTACTGCATGTAACCTAATAAACCACAAGCACTTGGAGTCCAAAAGAAAATTTCAGGGATGCCCAAATCTTGAGCAGCAGCTAGAGAGAAGCTCATACATCCATCCGAAACTATGCACGAGACAGGTGGCACGCTGGATGAAGAAGTATTATTGAGCTTTGCAAGCAATTCCTTGAAAGGACCTAAACAAGTATTGGTAGTGGATTCACACAGTGCAGGAATATCTTGAGTTGAATCAGCATCACATGGTGGGAGGCCATCAGGAATGGTCTCGAACCGAAAAGATGGCAAGCCCTTGAGGGAATCAGGGCCGCGAGACTTATGGAGACGCCTATGGTTGTATTCAGTGTTGACAAAAGTGATGTGAAAGCCTTTGTAGTTGAGGATTTTGGCCAAGTTCAACATCGGGTTAACGTGGCCTTGGGCAGGGTATGGTATGCAAACTGCATGAGGCTTGTCAAGTTCATGACTACTTCTAATGGAATCCATTTCTAATTTCTCTTAGCTTATGGATTGTCTTACTAAAGGGGAAAGAATATTGGCCTGATTTTGGCAAGTTGAAGAATGTGCAGGTATTATAGAGGAAATAGGGAGATGAAACTTGTAAGATTTGAAAGTTAAACAATAATGATAATTATCGTTGCCTTCTAAGATGTGTACGTCATGAAGGTCTTTATCGACTCCTAAACTATGATAGGACGATTGTTATTAAAATAATTTGTGCGCAAAGTTACTTGGCCGGCTGACTTGAACTTGTTGCTATTATTTAAGAGAAAATTTGTATATAACCATAATTCGCCCCTAATTATGAAACATTCTAATAGTTTGTGTATTTATGAAACATAGAAACATAGAAACATTTTATTTCAAAATTAGCAAATATATTGTATTTGTGTGCCTACATTATCTCTGTCTAACTAAAATCGTGTGGATACGAGATCAACTACCTACATTTCAATACACTTTAATTTTCAGTCATCACCCCCAAAACGTGGCACTTACACTTTACCTACATACAAACATACACTTGTAGGTCAGTGTATCACACTTGTATTTCATGAGATACACCTGTAGATCATCACCAGAAATCACCCTACTATCACCAAAAAAACACTTGTATCTCACTGTATTTCACTATATGACACTTGTACATTATGAGCTACACAGAACATACATTTTATATACATATAACAACTACACTTTAGTTGTATATCGCCGATCTGATCGGAGAAGAGAAAGACATCGATGCCTAACATATCTCGGTGAGAAGAAGAGAAAATCGGAGCGCAACTCACATCTACATCCATCTAGTGTTTATAAAGGCAGTTTTGAGGCTCGCCCCGGAGTAAGGCACTGTAAAAACGCCTCGGGGCTCATGTATGGAGCTTAAGTCCCGTGAGGCTTACGCTCTAAGAGCCCGAGCGTACGCCCCGAACACGCCTAACTCCCAACGCTCGGGGCTCGCCTAACAGTTTTACCCAATTATGTGCCAAATTTCTTAGTCAACATTGTTGATCCTCATAATTCTTTAATAAATGAATGAGGCTTAGTAGTTTTTTTCATCTATAGAAATAAGAAAGTTGAGAAAACTAATTGCTTATTTACTATTTGAGAATATCGTGAGGGTGAATATCACTTAACATTTCTTTTTTAAAACATATAGCCAAAAATTACATCTTCACTTGTCATTGCTCTTCATGTTTTTGGTTCCTATGTCTCAAAGTTATCATATTTTATTATTTGAAAGTATTTTTTTTATTCACGAAGGAGTGATATTTTATTTATAATTGTTAATTATGTCTTGAATTTTTTCCTTGTATATTTTAGGAAACTCACAATCCCTATTGGTTTAGGAAACCCTTTGTTGCTAGGGTTGTAGTTGGGAATTCTAAAAGCATATTGTACATTGTAAACTTCTCTTCTTTCATAGTGGAAAACTCTCTCTGCTTTTGCTTGGAGGATTAGGCCTAGCCGAACCTCGTTAAATCCTTGTGTTATATTTCTCTCTATTTTCTTTGTGTGTTGATTGTGTGCTAGTTAACCCACGATACTTCCGCAATAATTATTATCAGATCTCGACAATTGGTATCAGAAAGCGCAACAATTAGTATCAGAGCAAGGTTAAGATTTTTACACATAGTCAAGGGTTAAGATGTATCCATCATCTTCAACAAAGTATGAAGTAGAGAAATTCGACGGGGGATCTAGTTTCAGTCTATGAAAGATTAGAATGAGATCGTCCCTGGTGTTACAAGGGTTATGGAAAGCAATCGAGGAGACTTTTCCAGAGGAGATGAAAGGGTCAGAGAAGGCAAACCTGAAGGAGAGGGCTTTGAGTGCGATTTTCATGAGCGTTACAGATAGCATTCTTCGAGAAATTGCTGAAGAAAAATCTGCAGCAACAGCATGGAAGAAGCTGGAAGATCTGTATTCTAAGAAATTGCTGACAAACCGCCTCTACTAGAAAAAGAGGTTGTACAATCTTCGTATGTATGAAGGTCCACCGGTTAAAACTCATCTTGATGAGTTTAACTCAATTATAATGAACTTGAAGAATGTAGATATCAAAATTGAGAGTGAGAATCAGGCCTTGATCGTGTTATATTCTTCACCATCGTCGTACGATACTTTTGCTGATACATTGCTATATGAGAAAGACAGTATTTCACTGGATCACTTTAGTTATGCACTAAAATCAAAAGAGTTGAAGAAGAGCTTTCCAGATAGCAGAAATGAGGGCGAAGGTCTTGTGAGTAGGAGAAGAACACAACAGAAGGACTTTAGTAAGAAAAAGTCAAATGCCAGATCAAAGTCTAGAGCAAGGAAACATAATTGCTATGAGTGCGGGGAGCAAGGTCACTACAAAAGAGATTGTCTTAAGCTAAATGAGAAAAGAGGGAAGCAGAAAGTTGATTTCTCGACAAATATTGTTGACACTAGCAACAATTCTGATGATAATGACTATGTAGGGGAAGTTTATGCCACGAATTCTGATCATAGGCATAATTCCTGGATTAAGCAGACGAGTGAGACTGTCTACCTAGGTGATGATAATCCATTAGAGGTAGAGGGGATTGGTAACATCAAATTGAGAATGTTCGATGGCATTATCAGAAATATTGAGTGTTGGCATGTTCCTCGAATGAAAAATAATTTGATTTTTCTTTCGACTTTGGATGATCAAGGGTATAAGTTTCACTCAGAGAATGGGATACTTAAAGTATGTAAAGGCTCCATGGTACTTATGAAGAGTAAGCTACATTCTAAACTATATTATCTTCAAGCCAGTGTAGTTGAAGAGGAAGCAATTGTAGCTTTTGGAAGGAGTAATTCGAATCAGCCTCAGTTGTTGCACTTATGACTTGGTCATATGAGTGACAAGAAATTATCTTTGTTGAGCAAGCAAACTTTACTGGATGGGTACAAAAATCAAGCTTTGAATTTTTGTGAGCATTGTGTGCTTGGTAAGCAAACAAGGGTAAAGTTTCGCGAGAAGGCAATGACAGAAATAAATCATGGTGTCAGTGACCGCATAAAGCTAGAAATTGAATCTCCACTAGCTTAGCCCAGTAGTTCAGAAGTGGAGGAGGTGCAAAACCTTAATCAAGATGATAATGTTGATGCACCTATGCAACAAGAATCGTATAGCATTGCAACAGGCAGAGAGAAGAGAGTGATCAACCGACCTAAGAGGTTTGTAAACGTGGTTGATGAAAATCTTTCTGGATATGCAGATTTTGTGGAATTTGCATTGTCAGTTGCAGAGATCATTGACGTGTTTGAGCCTAATAGCTAGAAAGAAGCTATTTATAGTTCAAAGGGAGATCGATGGATTGGTGCTATGGGTGAAGAGATTGAGTCACTTCACAAGAATCGAACATGAAAGTTTGATTCATTGCCAAAGGGACAAAAGGTAGTCGGCTTCAAAGGGGTTGTTGATGTGAAGAAAATGTCTACACATGATAATCCGGCAGAAATGATGGCTAAGGGAGTCCCGACTAATAAGTTTAGGCGTTGCCTAGACTTGATTGGTGTGTGTAATACTCAGTGAGCCCGTTCAAGGGCTGAGAGCAAGGCGGAGAGATGTTGTTCTTGTTGATGAAAAGAATTCAAGTCAAGGGGAAGATTTGTTAATTATGTCTTGAATTTTTCCCTTGTATATTTTAGGACACTCACAATCCCTATTGGTTTAGGAAACTCTTTGTCCTAATGGATTTGGAAAAGGAAAGTATAGTCCTTATAGGATTGGGAGAACCTTTTCCTTATAGGTTTGGGACTACTTGGGGTCTACATATAGGGTTGTAGTTGGGAATTCTAAAAGCATATTGTACATTGTAAACTTCTCTTCTTTCATAGTGGAAAACTCTCTCTGCTTTTGCTTGGAGGATTAGGCCTAACCGAACCTCATTAAATCCTTGTGTTATTTTTCTCTCTATTTTCTTTGTGTGTTGATTGTGTGCTAGTTAACCCACGATACATCCGCAATAATTGTTATCAGATCTCAACAATTGGTATCAGAAAGCGCAACAATTATACTAATAGTTTATTAATTATTTCTTTTTTGGGAGGTAAATTGCAAAGTATTGTCATATATTCTAAGAAATTGTGATTCTTTTATTGTTTGGAGTTAAAATGTTAGAGTTGATTTGAATCTCATAATAGCTTTTATATCATTGCATTATTTCTAATTGTAAAATAATGTATTTGGAGTTAAAATGCATTATTGCTAATGTATTTCTTTTTATAATTTTTGAGTTATTATACTATTTTACTATATTATAAATTAAAAATTAAAGATCCATAGGGCTTACGCCCCAATGCCCCGAGGCTTACGTCTCGCCCCGTGCTAAGTAAAACGCCTCACCTTACGCCCCCGCCTTTTAAAACACTGGTCACAATTTTAATATTTTTTTGCTTAAACGGAAGGATTTTATTTATATACTATTAAGGTTCGCCCATGGACGTACAAAAAGGAACTGATCTAAAGGATACAGTTCCACAAACATTTCTATCGATAGCATACGCGTTACAAAAGAAGGAGATACTTCAAAAATACAAAGATTGTTATTATTCATATTTTATTCCATAGATTTTCTTTCGTATTCTGCCAGGAATCTGCTACCAGAGTTTACTTAAGGAAACGAATTGGGAGCATGGATTTGGAGAGGAATTGACTCTCTGGCCCGCTGAGGCTGGATTGAGTTGGGTTGGGCCAGCCCGTTTTGACAGCTCTAGCTCTACCCCATCCCGCCCCTCCCTGCCTCGTTTATGTTTTTCTCTTCATTTTTTAATTTTGCAGTACTATTCTACTTCCGAGAAAAATAGGAAACTATGGCCATCTAAAAATCACACTATAAAAATCATTCCTTCTGACAATGAAAGGCTTACTATTCATATTGATAAAAATTCAATCTAAAATTCTTTAAATATTAAGAAAAATCCAAATCTTGGAGATGACATACTTTAATATTAAAAAAAATTATATAATAAACTATAAAACATTGATATAATTAATATTTTTATTATTTGGACAGCTGATTTACCCAAAGGACGCTCTCTAGTACTGTGTATTCAATAATTCAAAAGCAATTAAAGCATAACAAGTTGGTAAATTGGCGAGGGACCAAAAGATATTGATGTAGCATTTTAATAACAGATGTTTTTTCTTTTGTCATTAGGACATATTACAGCACCAGGTTACAATATAACGTAACACAAAACAAAAAACAAAAGGAAACAAGAATTAAAGGATTTGATAAGATCGGAAAATGAAAATCAACCACCTAATGTTTGAGGAGGACTTCGTTGATCAATTTGTCTATGTTCACATAAGATGATCCTATTGGTTTTTTAGCAGCTTCTTCAGCCAATTTCTTCCACTCCATTGCCTTTTTCTTCATATCTTTGCCTTTCTTGCCGACCATTAACTCTCTCACAAGACTTTCAACTTCGTCTCTTTTCACATTATTGTCAATTTCCATTCCAACTCCCCATTGGGTGCTTTTGAACCAACAATTTGTCTGTTGTTCCGCGAAAAACGGCCAGCAGATCATTGGGACCCCATTGCCGATACTTTCAAGGGTCGAATTCCATCCACTGTGAGTCAAGAACCCTCCAATAGCAGGGTGGCTAAGGACTTGCTCTTGCGGGCACCAACTTGTCAACATCCCTCTTTCTTTAGTTTCTTCCACGAATTCGGGTGGAAGAATTGCTTGTTCCCCTGATACAATATCAGGCCTTATGATCCACAAAAACTCCATCTGACTATTGGCAAGTCCCCATGCGAATTCAATAAGTTGGTTCGCAGTCATGACTGTGATGCTCCCAAAATTGACATAAACAACAGAATTTGGTTTCTTGGAATCAAGCCATTCTACACTTTTTGGATCCTCTTTCCAAAGATTGGATCCCAAGCACTCCAAATTCTTGTCCTCAATGTGTTCTACAAGAAAATGGAGGGGGCCAATAGTGTAGATCGGAGGAAGAAGTGTCTGAAGTGATTCAAGAACTTCCTTCTCGAATGAATCAAATGTATTGATTACAATAGCAGAAGCAAATTTGCTTCTATCTGTTTCTTGGATAAGGAAATTGAATACAAAATCATCTGGATTTGTACTTCTCAAGAAACTTGGTAAATCCCTCAGACGTATGCCTTTCATGCCCGGTATCCAATCCAAAGCCGTCTCCAAATATCCATTTGTTAAGTCAGTTGCATCTACCATTTCCAAAGGTTAAAACACAAACACATTTAAAAATGCAATTGAAATGGACCATTTTAAAACAGGACAAATTAAACAGAGTATATATATACCTTTAAGTGGAAAAAATCCTTTTTCAACAAGGTAACGATAATGCATGTAACCTAATAAACCACAAGCACTTGGGGTCCAAAAGAAAACTTCAGGGATACCCAAATCTTGAGCAGCAGCTTGAGTGAAGCTCATACAACCATCAGAAATAATGCACGAGACAGGTGGCACGTTGGATGATGAAGTATTATTGAGCTTTGCAAGCAATTCCTTGAAAGGACCTAAACAAGTTTTGGTTGTGGATTCACACAGTGCAGGAATATCTTGAGTTGCATCAGCATCACATGGTGGGAGGCCATCAGGAATTGTCTCGAATCGAAAAGATGGCAACCCTTTGAGGGCATCAGGGCCGCGAGACTTAAGAAGACGCCTATGGTTGTATTCAGTGTTGACAAAAGTGATATGAAAGCCTTTGTGATTGAGGATTTTAGCTAATTTGAACATTGGGTTAACGTGGCCTTGGGCAGGGTATGGTATGCAAACTGCATGAGGCTTGTCAAGTAATTCATGATTTCGAATGGAACCCATATTTTAAAAAAAAAAAAATAGCTTATGGTTTTCTCAAAGAGTACTAAAGGGGAAAAGATTGGTCTGATTTTGGCTAATTGAAGAATATGTACAGGTATTTATACAGAAAATAGTCAGATGATACTTGTAAGATTTGAAAGTTAAAATAAAAAAAATGAAGCAAGAAAGTTGGAAATGGGAGAACAGTCAAAGTTGAATTACAACACATGGACAATAGAGTTGTTTTTTCTTCCTCTGTGGCTCCCAGATTTGTTAAAAACTTTCGTTTGTTAAATTTTATTTGTCATTATTCCCATCCTCTTAGGGGTTGTTTGGGGGTGAGGTATAAGTTATAATAGTTTCAGGATGAAATGCAGGATTGTTTTATCTTGCGTTTAATTAGAGGTGTTAAGTAGTCTCGTAATTATTTATTCCACCATTTATATCATAGTGATAAGATAAATTATTTCATATAAATGATCGGATTATTAATCTCAAGATGGCTAATTCTGGGATTAATTATTCCGGGATAACTTGTTCCCAACCAACCGACCCCTTACAGCAAAGGAGATACTCAAATGGAAAAAAAAAAGTGACACTTGTGACCATATCATGCCCTCTCGGAAAAATAGAGAATAGGTTTTGTAGGTCACTTATAATTATTTTTTTAGTTTTATATCCTTTTTACGTGAAATTTTATTTTTACACATATTTTAAAAAATCATATATTTTTCTTCATTCATTTTGTAAGTGGTCAATAGATCTTAATTCTTCAAAAAAAAAAAAAAAAGTATTGTCGTTGCCCTCTGAAATGGGTATGTCAGTTGTCACGAAAGGTCTTTGTCGACTCTTATCAACTCCTAAGTTATAATAGGATGATGGTTATCAAAATAATTTATCCGCAAACCTACTTGATTCTTTTGGTGGGTTGGATTGATATTGATGCATTTATTTGAATGGGTTATTTTATAATTGGTGCTTAAAATAATAAAATGCAGATCTTGGCAGTTGGCACAACCAATGTCACTAGTTTAAGCAGTTATTTAATATATCTTCGTGATTAATTATATACTCATAATTATCATATATATATTCAAAAATTATATGAAAAATCTTATAGGTTGTAATTTTCTCATGTTACTATGATGAAAAAAATATATCTTAAATAACTTATAAACATTGATGTAATTTAATTTGACTCTCAAAGAATGAAATACAATGAATATTAAGGAACGTAGGCAGTACTTTTTGGGGTAATTATTCGATATTAGTGACGATCGTAATAGGCTTTTGTTTATTGATTTGAAATCTTGGCATCTTATGAGACAAATGCTGTAAAAAGATTTGTGATCTTCTAAAATTGGGGGAGGGAAAGAGAAGTCAAGAAACATCGTTGGGAAAAAAGAAATTCTACTACATTTTCCTATAGAGTTTAAATTTTATGCATTGATAATGTAAAAACTATTTAAACAAGATCACTAATTAGTAGATAATTATAATTAAATCTCTTTATAAATATTAATTAACAATCTAATAAAAATGGTGACTGACCTGCCTGATAAAAAATCACTAATAATATTTTTTTTTAAATGCACACTGTCAATGCAAACACATGCAAGCAAAATTGAATTGATCTAATGTTAAATTATGGATCTTTCAATTTTCAATGCAACGTAATAATTGACATAAAATTACTGCATTTAAATTGATTCGTAAAATTGGTCCCATCTGTCGTGGTTCATGTGAACTCGAGCGAGGGATGGGTATTGTATTAACAAGAATAATCAATAACTTCCTCCGATCCAAAATAATTAATGTTTTAGTTAATAAAGATGATTCAAATTTGTTTCACAAGATTAAGAAGGTATTTAATTTTTTTTGTTGAAGCATTTTTAATTTAATGACAGTTATGCCAACCTAAAAAGAAAAAAAATTATAATTAAAGATATTTTGATCAAAATTCTTCTTAATTTTTAGAAGCAAGTGAATTTCTTAATTAATGTATTTAAACCTAAAATCAATTATTTTGAACCGAGGAAGTATAAGAAAACATCAATTGAATCAAGTAAGGAATCCAATGCAAATAAAAACCATCAATTGAATGAAGGGAACAAACACAAGCTGCCATAAATAATAGTACAATACTACTCTATTTTTTTTCTCGAAAATGGCTAAGGATGTGTGGGTAAATTAGGTACTACTCAAACTTATTTAGGGGACGGTGATCCGTATCTTTTAGGTAGTGATTTGTTTGTTCTTTAATCTAAAAAATTACTACCTCCGTTTTAATTTATTTGACTTACTTTCCTTTTTAATTTATTTTAAAAAGAATGTTTCTTTCTTTTTTTAGAAACTCTTTAATTTTAACTCTTTACATGACATATTCAAGACCACAAGATTAAATGATATTTTAATATATTTGACATATCTTTAATTTAAAACCACAAGTTTCAAAAGCCTTCTTTACTTTCTTAAACTCCATGCCAAGTTAAAATAGGTCAAACAAATTAAAATGGAGAGAGTATTTTTTTTGTTTATTTTTACATGTTCACGATAAACTTTACACATCTCTCATATTAATTAGCGTATAGTCTTTAATTGATTTGAGAAATGATTTAGAATAAATAGTTAATGTCTAGGGTAAATCAAGAAAATGAAATTTTCCTTCATTTGATATGTTAAAATGGACAAATAAAAGTGAAAATTTTCCCCCCTCTCCGTATCACTTTAGTTGTCACATTTTTTATTTATGCACCCCTTAAGAAAAACATTACTTATAGTGTAATTTGATTAAACTATCATTATTTATTATTCTTCTATATTTAATAATTCTTTTATACTTTATTAATATCTCTTTATATTTATAATTAAGAATAAAAATAAAAATAAGTAAATTTATTTTCAATAAAAATGATAAATAAAATAATCCAGAGAGAGTAGTAAACAAGTAAAAAATAAATGGAAGGGAATATAATATTAGCTAAATCCCCTCTCAATACTCGACATGTTAGACGATATCTACCTAGCATGATGTGCATGCAAATTGACAAAATTGAAATCCACAAGGATTCGTGGCATGTCTCGATTACAGTATCATTTTGTCTTTTTATTTTATTTTTAAATAAGTGATTATTTAAGTTTTTAAAAATAAATTGATCATATTCTTTTAAATTTATATTTATTTATATAATTAAAAATTATTAATTAAAAAAGATTATATTAAATATGATGTAAAATTTAATTAAGAGAAAATAGTAAGAATATTTTTTATTTTTTAGGAGTGAGCTATTATTTAAGTGATGTGCTCAATCTAAAATGATCACTTATTTAGAAAGTACGAAAGATTATTATTTTTAAAAAATAGTTATTGGTGATTTGTCTCATTTGTCATGACTCATGTGAGTGCAAGTGGGACACCAAATGAGTTTTTTTAATATCAAAGCATTTTATTCATCCTCAAAATAATGTCACACACGATTTGAGGGGTTGTCTCACAAAAGAGGCTTTCTCATTTCAATTTGTTTTCTTATTATTTATTTTAGTCTCTTTCAAAAGAATAATTTTTTTTTTTATAATTCCTTAATTTTAATTTTTCATGTGACTTATTTAATACTACAAGATTAAAGGACATTTTGATACATTTATCCATCTTAAGTTTAAAATCATAAAATTTAAAAAATTCTTTATTAAATTCCATGACATATTAAATTAGACAAAATAAATTAAAAATTAGGTATATGCATTTGGTATGATAATTAATACATAGGCCATGTAGCCATGAGACGTGTGGTATTAGAGCCTACACAAAATTGTAAATTGTAAGCATAAAACTAAATCTCCATATAATAAGTATGGAGGATCAAAAAGTTATATGTGTTTTTCTCCTGTTAGCTGACATATTTAATTTATCAATCCATATTCATGAGACCCTTAAGATCAGAGCGAGTAATTCAACATTAGAGTAGAAGACTTCGCTATTAGGATTTTGTCCTGCCCTGTCCCGTTTAGCATTTTTCTGAAGTTTTGCCCTCCCCTCCCCTTTTCCCGCCAAGCCTTGCCCTACCTTGCTCCATTTATGTTTTTTTTTATTTTGCAATATTCTATTTAATTTTATAACTTTTAAACTTTTTTAGTTGAATAGAAGTAATCAAATTTATCAGACGATGCTTGAGAAAATAAAAAACATGGCCATCTAAAAATTACACTAGTAAATTCATTCTTACTGTTCATATGTATTTCCTGCAATGAAACTAAAATTTCCTATAAGATCTATTAAGTAGTTTTGAATACAACAACAACATACCTCGTATAGCCTGACAAAGTGAAATCTGAAAAGGGTAGAGTATACGCAGATCTTATCTCTGCCTCAGAAACAGGGAGGCAAAGTAGTTTCGAATCACCACGAGAATTATATTTAAAAAAGTCCAAATCATGGAGACGTCATGCACTCTTTTAACATTAATATATTTTATAACAAATTAAATAATAAAACACTGAATATATAAAGTGAAAGATAATTACTATTCTGGTAGAATAAAAAATATTAATTTAACATGATATTCACAGCTTACATTGTGGACAAAACTTTTATCAGGATAACTTTTTATTTTGAAATAAAGATATATAAAAGTTGATTGAAAGAGAAAAAATTTAAAGAAAAGTCCAAGTAGGATTGGGGTAATGGGGTTTTGATGGGAAGTAGGCTATAGTGGTTCCTATTAATTTTTCTGGGGCTTGGTCCTGTTTTTTTTTCTTCAAAACTCATCACTTATTTTGCCCTATCCTGTCCCATCCTATCTTGTCAGGGTTAAATCATTTTCTACTTTGTCCTATTTTTATCTCTATCCCGCTTTGTCTCATTCGATTTAGTTTTTTTCATACCCCGTCCAATTAAGAGCTCGTATATCCCTGCATGTTCCTTCTCCGTGCTACACCATTGTCATACCTTAAACAAAAGGAGTGATAGTAGTTTTGTTCAATTACTAATTGTTGGGTGTTTGCTTTGATTTTTAATTATAATTGGTTTATTTTTCTTTGTAAAAGAAAAGTACAAATTTTTTATAATTGGCTAGTCTTTTTTTTTATAGGAAAAAGTTTATGACTCTATAAATAGAGGCTCATTCTTTCTAACTTTGTAGCATGCACAATGTAGTCTTAAGGGCTTTGAGAGTTTTGTTTAGGGGGAGAATTTGTGAGACACAAGTGTTGCGGTGTCACTTGTGTGAACATCCTTTGTATTCAGAGTGAATTTTGTGAGGTTGTTTCTCTCGATATGTTGTACTCTCTTTTATATAGTGGATTGCTCATCACTTGTTGTGGATGTAGGTCGATTGACCAAACCACGTTAAATGCTTGTGTCTCTTGTGGTATATTTCTCGTTTGTCTTCTTACTTGGCATCTTTCGAGGTTTGCTTTGCTAGCTTTCGCATGACACCTGATTATTTCGGTCCTAACACTAGTTTCATTATCAAGCACAAGTGAGTAAGCAACAAATAAGTTTACCCTCAAGTTAATGACCAAATGCTCTCTCATACCAAATAATATGTCACTTAACCACATTTATAAATCTTAGTAAATGTTTAGACATAAATTAAGTGATAAAATAGAAAAATTATCTGGAAGTTAAAGTTATGTATGAATATGTCTTTTTTACCCTCTCGTCCCGACCTTCAAGTGGATGAACGAATTGTATTTTAAGGGGTTCTATCGTTCAAGGTCGATGCAGATTATATTAACTTGTAAATCATTTTTTTCCTCGTCCAAAATATCCAAAAAATAATAATCTTGACCTAATATATTTCTTAGATAAGTGAAAATTCATAACTTAATTATACATGTCTCTGTCGCACTCTATTTATAATAAGAGATAAAGTGATACTGTTTTGTAATTTGGAAGTGCTTGCAAATATTTGAAGCGGCCACCTAAAGAGAATTATATATTGAATTGATTAAGTCATGTTTTAGGTCACTTAAACCAATATATTTCAAAATTATTGCCTTAGTTCTTGCAAAATAAAACCCCTTTTGAATGTGATTGACTCCAACTGGTTAACTAATCAAATATTGAAAGTTAAGAGGTTCACTTACAACTACAACATCACTATTTTCCTATTGAAATTTATTGAAAAATAATGTTTAGAGGTTATTTTCGCAAATATTTTGATTGAACCAGTGAGAAAAAATAGTAGAGTAGTGTTTTCACATGAAAAAACTAGAAAGTTTCCAGTGTTTCAATGAAAATCTATTTTCCACCGACCACCATGCGTTTCCCCACTGAGTTATTTAGGTGGGAAACAGATGGAAAAAACATGTTTTAGGGTACAAATTTTCATTGATAACAATACTTGTCTAGTTTGAAAAAATAATGGATAATTTATCATTTTGTGTCCATTTTACTCTTGCTATTAAGTATTATTCATTATCCAATGCATTTTCTAAATTATAAAATTTATTATATCTAAAGGGTGATATATTTTATTATTTTTTAAGGTATATGTCAAATCAATAGTGAACAAGTAAAGATGAACGAAGGGAGTATTACTCACGTAGTCATAATTTTTTCGAATTTTAGTTAATGCATTCCAACAAAAGCAAGTAAGCAATGAGTGGAGTAAAAAAAAATTACAAAGCTAAATACTTTCTCTGTTTTAATTTAGTGTTATTTTCCTTTTTAGTCTATTTCAAAAAAGAAATGTTATATTATATTTATTTATTATCCATTAATTTTAATATCTCATATGGTTATTTTAACTTTCGCCTTATAGGTGATAAATGAATGGGTTATTGACTCGTCTAAAAGTTACTTGGACTAAAACAAGCTAAAATGTGAGGCAAAACTCAATCCTTGCAATTATTTTTCTTTATTATATTTATATCTAACATATTAAATAAAAAAAAATTGAAATTTTTATAAAAAATATTAATAACTCAGTTGATTGACTCTCGAAATTTTTACTTGTTAGTGGTTATGGTTCAATTCCCCACTTACATTAATGATATAACCTACTGTACATGCGGCTCAAATTGGGCTGGCATTTTAAAGGCTCTTTAATAAGAGAAAGGTCAACCCATTTAAGTTTCTAGCATGTGGGGATTGGAGTTGATCCCGCCCATTTTGACACCTCTACTATATATTATTGTATTCATCGATGTTAGTTGGAATCAAAAGTGTACATGGTGGGTTCTCCATGCACATATTTCACCACTTTGAGTTTCAATTCTGCTTGACTAGGTTTTGTAGGATTAGATCTTAGTAAGATGGTTTCGGTACTGACAAAGACAATTCGCCAATTCTATTGAGCACCAGAGAATGTATGATAACCAAACTAGAAAATAGTGTATCTATGCATTCATGTATAACTATATATATATATATATATATATATATATATATATATATATATATATATATGTATGTATGTATGTATGTAGTTAAAAAAAAAAAGTCCTCGTTTTTTCTTGAACAAGAAAAGTTCAAGAAAAAGGCAGTATAGCATTAACTTCAATTGAACATGTATGCATGCACGCATGTGTTAGTGTATGCAAGTGCAACAATGAAATTTTCTTTCCTTATTGAGAACTTAGACTCTTAGAGGTAGGAAGTATATCATGTATATACTTGTTTTCTTTAATAACATGGAAAATAAAATAGGTATACATGCATATAATCAACTTGAATAAGCCTGGCAATATTGCATTTCTATTTTCTTTGTTATTTTTCGTCCATCACATCTCCAAGGGGATGAATTTTGCTAAAAAAAATTCTTAACTAGGTAGGATTCAAACACGAAAAGAAGAGTATTCTTTGTTCGTACAAATAAGGTGAATGTGAAGTAACTCATGATTGGACAAGCACCAATATTAGCTATGAAATTGGTTAAGATTAGGGGCTATTAGGAGCTCGTTCACTATGCCTAATTTACTTGTACGTTCCTGCTCCAGTCTAAAGTGCTAGGCTTGATCTTTATCTTGTTATATCACCTTTAATTTTTCTTTATGTATTGAGATTTGAAACTTAACTTGTCTTTTATTGTACGTGCGAGAGTTTCATGCTATTATACTTTCTGAAGCAACATAAGCAGGAGAAATGTAGAGAATAGTTTGAAAAGCAAAAATAAGTTGTTGAATTAATTGCAATGATATGAACTGAATAAACACAGAGCAGTATTATTATTCTTACTTTCTCTCGTATGGAGTTATTGTTTCTACTAAACAAAAAGGAACACGAGTGAACATTCCAAACACTACATTGTGAACAAAATCAATGTTAAAAAAATAGACAGAAATTCGGGGGAGGACCAAAAATACTTCAATATTGCGAACACGGAGAACTATTAATTCTCCTCGTGAAAGAAAAAGGATGACTTAGAACATCAGCCCAAAAATAAGGGATTATTTTGGGCTTTTTCTCGTCTTATAAACCTACAGTACAAATGCTATGGCACCCTTAACCAGAGGTCTCAGGTTCGAGCCCTAGGTATGGAGAAAATCATCTTGGGAGCGCCACCCCCCAGAATAGGCCCTGCAGTGCGCGATTCGGATTAGTCAGCGCTCCAATGCAGACATCTGACACCAGGTGGGAAACTAAAAAAAAATCTTAATCGGTCTACCAGTCATGATCCATGTAGTTTTCAGCTATTCCAGATTCAAAATAAATCCAGGCCCAACTAAGTTAAAAAGATTGAAACAGAGACCAAAAGGACATGGAGTAAGTGAATAAAGAGTTGATTTGCTGCAGCGGCCCACTATTATATTCCTCTACTTTTATCAAATTTATAGTAGGATTTTGTTCAAAAATTATTGACAAAACAACTTACAATAGAGACCCCATTATTCAACTCCTGTATCTTCATGTAACAATATTACTACTATTTCTCTAGAAAAAATGAGACTTTGGACAAACATTTGCTTTGAGAAACAATACTAGTTACTAGTCAATTAAGTTTTATTTATATAATTTTGAATCAAGCAAACTAATAAATTCAAAATACATATTGTTTTTATAAACTCTTATCAACTTGAAAGTGGTTAAATAATAACACATTTTAACTGCCAATTATGAATTACTCTTTCCCTTTTAGTTTGTTAAGAAGAATACATTATTTATTTGTAAATAATTCAACTTAAAATGCTTCATTTTACCCCTTTTTTTATAGTCACAAAAATGTTATGGTGTATGCATGTTTACATACATAAATTCCAAAAGTCTTTTATTTCTTCTTTGCGACTAATCAAACATTATCACATAAAATAAAGACAAAAAATATTAGTAATTAAGTAGGATGTATGAGACGAAAATTACATTTTACTGAAAGTAACTTCAGATATAAACAAAATTTACATAACAAAAAGTACAGATGTGGAATGCTCAATCTTCCAACAGATAGATCTATATATATTGTCCTAGACAATAGTTGAGCAAGCTGATTTATTTGGATCAAAAAGCCCAGGCAATAGATACTTCCTTCCGTTTGTACCATGTGCATTATAGCTTGCACCGGTTATCGAATCGACAAGCAGCTCACCCGCATAACCCGGATAAGCCCCTTTACCGTACAATCCGGCGCAAGCCGAAGCAGCCTCTAACGGGGCTTCAGCCGGGCCCTGATAGTAACCGTTCCCATACGGGTTCGTTACTACTCCAGCCAAAAGACTAGCTATATTTACAACCATGCCATCCGCACCCACGTCCCCGTTTGGTGCACCCAATGGCTTGTCCTGTGGTCCGTAGATAGGTTGGTGAAATGGCCACGCACATTGACCTGGGCATTGAGTCACCGAGTTACCCGCCCATATGAAAACGGATCTTTTGTCTTGACCCGACCCGTGATACCCGCAATTGCCCATGCAAAAGCCTTCAACCGCGACATCTTGGGCCGTTAGGACCAAAATTAATTCACCTTTTTTTGAGCGAGCCAACTTAGATATCTGAGATTTATTTAGGGTTTTTCCGATTGAACAATTTTCATCGGTGAACTGATCGGATAAAACAAGCCGGGTTTCTTTTTTACCCACTTTTTTCAAGTAGATTTGAATGGTTTGCCACCATTTAGAAACAGTAGGTATTTTACGTGACCTGGTTTTATTAGGAGGATTTAGAGATCGAAGGAAATCGACAATAATAGATTTTTGGGCAGGTGAGAATTTCCCGTACCAAAGAATGGATATTTTCAGCTCACTTTCTAATAAATCACCATTATGGTACGTAAGACTCATTGGAGGTGGCTGATATAGTGAAAGCAAGTTTCTTGTTCCACAAGTAATGTGGAGTAAGCTGAGAAAAACAAGAACAAGAAGTGGATAAGGTTTGGAATAATCAAAGGAACCCATATTTGAGAAATGTTTAAAGAATAAATGATTTATTTTTTTTTGAGTTGGATTTATGAATTTGGATAGATATGGTGTGAAGTGAATAGTGATGGGGGTGGGTATATATAGGTAATGAGATGCATGAATATGTCGTAAATTAAAGTAGGGGCTTCATATGTAGCTTTAATGAGCAGCAAGCTTAGGTCTTGTTTAGTGTATTTCAGTACTATATAATTCAATATTGGGATGCGACACGAGAACGTACGTAGTAAATTGATTATTGATTAAGTAATTAAGATAGTAGTACAGTAATAACAAAACCAAAATAATAGTGGCGATAGAGGTGATAAAATTAGCACATGAAAATATAACCTCATTCATTTATTAGCTCAACTCATTTTAGCTCAATTCATTTTCGTTCACAAAGTAGTTGGATTGATATGCAGTCCAAATTGACCCATGCGAAATTGTCAAAATATTTTCAATTTTTTTTGTTTGATATGTTAAATATAATCATAATAAAGAAAAAAATTAATTTTGTAATTAGGTATGAAAAAGTTAATAGATAACAAATAAAACAATTAAACTTAGAAGAAACCGGGGATTGAGTTATGACCTGCATTTAAATCATTTCAACTCAATTAACTTTTGAACGGATGAATAAATCATTTATCTATTATAAATTCAACTCATTTTAATCGTCTAAATTCAGTCCAACTCAGCTCATTTGATATCTCTCTAATAAGTGCCGGATAAGGAATCCAATCGGTTAAATTAAATCTTGCAAATTAAGAGGGGTTGGTTAGTGTATCAAGTGGGCAATGAGCATGTGTTCGAAGCTCTTCCCAAGAAAAGTTTTTGACATAATTTTTCAATTTCTTTAGTACTAGTATCTCAAAAAGATCAATGTTTTGAATAGAGATTTAACATCTTAATTAATTAACTATTACTACAAGAAGCTTTGGTTTTTAAAACTATCTAGCTGGTGCATGCATGACGTTATGCAAATTAACAGTATTAAATTTGTCATTAAAAAACACAAAATCTGTACTATATATAATCTTGAATCTTGATCTAATATATATAGCTGCAATTTGTTAATGCAGGACTTTAGATTAAGGTTACCAAGGGACGGTGGACCTTGGAGTTGCTTATGGTGACGGGGATATGTGTCTTGAATCTTTATATATTTAGCTTTGGGAGACTTAAATTAAACTAATAACTAAGAAGAATTAACTTAAATAATCGTCCATCTAACTGATTAATCTAAATATAGCCGACTAATGTATAATACTATATGTATATTCATGTATAATAGGTGCATATATGATCGTGTATAATAAGTGTGTACTTTATGAAAAAAGATTAACCACCCTAAACGCCAGACAATTTGGAAATTAGGAAGTTCTTGGTAAAAAAGACAAACTTTTAATAACTAAAACAATCAGTACTATGGATGTGTTCGGCAAAAAAATCACAACAACAACAATAACATACCCAGTGTATTCCCACAGCGTGGGGTCTGGGGAGGGTAGAGTGTACGCAGACCATACCACTACCTCAGAGGTGAGGTAGAGAGGCTGTTTTCGATAGACCCCCGGCTCAAGACAAAACAGTCTAAAAATAGGCTAAAAAGGACGTAACAATGATACAGGATAAAAAACAAGATAAAACTACAAGAGACGATAGGAAGTAATATGTAGTAACAAACAACAGACAAGCAGACAGAAACAGAGCACTGCCACAAAATACTACCACGAGGAATCCAAGAACAAGAAACTATAAGCGTAACACTAAAGGTCTGTTTTCGTTGGAGTAATGGGGCTTATGGAAGCCGATTACATATGTAGAATGTATATTATGAGTGCATGCAAAATCAATATTTTCTCCGTCTCATATTAGTTGGTCACTTTCTTTTTTACTCATATGTTAAGAAATCATAAATAAGAAGATAGTTTTACTAATTCACCCCTTAAAAAACTTTTTTAAAATTTTACAAACAAGTGTGAACACTTTCAAAAAGAATTAATTACAAAGATAATATGAAAAAAATCTGATAATGCTTTCTTAATTTAGTAAGTTGGTCAACTAATATGGGACGGAGAGAGTAACTTTGACTTGGAATTAACTTCAAATTCAATAAATAAAATACTATATATACTGTGTGACATTCCAAATTAAAACCCATAAAGTTTACTCCCTTCGTCCATCAATATTTGTCCACAATTGACTTGGCACACATGTTAAGAAACAATAAATAATAAGGCTATTTTTACTATATCAGTCTTTGAATATAATTAATTCAATGCTTTAAAAGATGTATTGGGTAATGACTATAATTAATAACTAAGGGTAAAATTGATAAATTATTCATTGATTTTTCAAACTGAATAAGTATTGTTGGACATCTATTTTTAATAACATGACATGTATTGTTGAACATAGGGAGTAGTAAATTGTAAAATCAAAAAATATATAAAAAAAAAAAGTTTCTTTTCGTTTTCTGTGTTACTCTAAAAGTTACAATAGCTATAAAAGTGCACTGTATCTGAGCATTATGGGCATTTACTTTGTGATGAATGAATTAAGTGGTGCTTTCCCATACTCTTGAGGGGTCCTATATGCCGTGTCTATTTCTTCTTCTATTTTCCACTCTTCTTTTAATGTTAATGTCTTTCTCTTTCAAGCTAGCAATATGTCATATCCTTATGGGTCATCACCAAGACCATACCAACCCAAATTTAAAAAATTATATATTGAAAATGCATGTATGTTCAGCTCAGATGGCATCGAGCTAGGTATATAATTTTAATGCTCTCAATATACATTGATGCTTAAATTATTATTATTTTCGCGCTATAAATGTAATTTAATTTGTGGTAGCATATCATGTCTATTTACAGTCTCTCTCTCTTCGTTAGTATACATTATTGACCCGTTCCTTTGATTTTGTTTGCTGATCAATGTTGAAATTCAATACATTATGTTTAACTAGTGAAATAATTCGCGCTTCGCGCAGTTATAAATAAAAATAATTAATTAATATATTTCAATGTTTATATATTAAAAATATCTATAGATTTATCATTTTTTATTTTAATAAAGTAGTATATAATTTTTATATTTAAGTCAGTGATAGAAAAGATAATGTAGATCTTTGTCATGATCTGAGACATGATACGTTTTTTAAATTTTTTTCACTATGCAAATAGAAATTCTTTGCTTCTTTTTAAATACAAACTTTTCATGTGTACATAATAAAACAGAAAATTTAGAGTGTATGAGTAGTAAAGTAAATGAAATAAATGATTAGATTTTGAAACATAATCTATTGTATTAAGTTGAAAATATTATTTTTTTATTTTAATTTTTTTTATCTTTTATGTAAATAGTTGATCCTCTATACAAAAGGCTTTTAACTTCTATATTGTGTTTTGATTATTATATTTATTTATATATATTTTTACACATTAAATAAATATTTTTAAAAATGATAAAAATAAAACAAATTAAACATGAGTTATGAATACTATTTGAGACTTGAAAGTAGAAGTTATAAAGAATTTAAAGAGGCATAAGTTACAAACATCTTGAATGTAAATTTTATTAGAAATTAAATATATTAATTATTATGCATTAATTTTATTTGTAAATATAAACAAATAAACGACGAAAATAAAGGGGGAAAGTAAAAAAGAAAATATAAATAGTTTGACTGTGTAAGAAATGTGTAACATTATTATTTCAAAGATCACAAATATATAATATACAAACATAAATTTTCGTAGTTATATAGCTAAGACATATAAAAAAACTCATACTATTACATTCATAAAGTAATAAAAAATGAAAAGAGAATTATTAATACATTTCGAGCAAGAAAAGAACGATAAAAATGAATCTTTACATACGCAAAAGATTAAGCAATGACATTATAAACAAATTATTTCATCTTTAATTATTATTTTTGCGAGAAAAATAAAAATGAAACTCTTTATCACAATTCTTTTGATTGAAATAAAATAATTATATTAATTATACTTCATAACAAAAAGTAGAATCATAAAGGACTAAATGAATAACATTGTCAATATGTTAGCTAAGTAACTATTACAAGCTAAAATAAGAAGAAGAAAAATCTTTAGCAAAAATAATTTCTAATTATGCTTTAAAAGTTTTCTTCTAGCGCTTCCTTTACAATTAGATTCACCACCTTGTTCTATTCCCTAAGATTATATCAAATTTCTCATTATATGCTAGCAACATTTAAAAAATATTTTAACACAACTTTGGATAAATAAAATAAATTATTTAATTATAATAACATAAAACACAAAGAAAATATAGACACTTAATAATATGATATTGCACTATGTATGATATTTATAATATCGCAAATTGACTTCTTAATCAATCACACATAAATGATGTATTTAAAAATTAAAATTACCTCAATATCTATTATCGTAAAAAATTTCTTGATCATATATGAATTACAATTATTATATTAGTGTCCATCGCAAATTGACTTTTCAATTAACCACACAGAAATAACATATTTAAAAATTATTACACCTTAATAAATTATCGTGAAGATTTTTAGATCATACTTGCTTGGAGGAGGATAACAAATACATTAAAAATATATTCTAAAATTTAAAAAGCACGATCAAGTACATAAAGTTAAAAAAAAACTTGAAAATAAAATATTTCTTGCCTTCATATACTCCCTTCATGTAACATGTTATAATTTACAAGCCAAAGTGATGGAGAAGAGATAATGAATACGTAAAAAAAATGCTAAAATTAAGAAAGAACGATCAAGCACGTAAAATTGAAAAAAAAAAGACTTGAAAATAAAATATTTCTTGTCTTCATATACTCCTTTCATGTTAAATGTTATAATTCACAAGCCAAAGTGATGGAGAAGAGAAGATAACTTTGGTAAAAATCTTCGTGAAACAAAATATAAGTTTATATAGGCAAAATAGAGGAATACCATAAGACATTACCAACTTACAAATTAAAGTTTGGGAGTTATGAACATAAAAATTATGAGAATTATGGCTACTATTAAGAGTAGAAATTAAAAAAGATATGAGTTATGAGAAGTTACTTTTAAAATACATTAAATAAAAAAGAGAAAAAATATTTAAAATCTTAAAAATTAATGTCATTTTATAATTAGAAGAAGGGCAAAAATTAAAAGGAAAAATATTTAAAATTTTAGAAATTAATGTCATTTTATAATTAGAAAAGGGCAAAAAAAATTTTAAAAAAAAATGGGCCAAAAAAAGTGCACAATTAGAGTGACTTTTCAATTCTTCATTAGTACATTCAATAATTAGTAATCAATATAATAACTTATACACAATAAATTAATATAATTGTTATGAAATTTAATGAAACTTAATAAATAAGATAGAATATGGTTAATTCTTTAATTAAAAAATAAGAGAAAAGAGAGAAAAATGAAAAAAAAAGAATAAAAAAAATAAATAGAAATGAAGGTCATAAATAGGTGTCACATCACCTTGTCTATAACCCTCATAACAAAAAGTAAAATCATAAAGGACGAAATGAATGGCATTGTCAATATGTGTAGCTAAGTAACTATTACAAGCTAAAATAAGAAGAAAAAAAATCTTTAGCAAAAAAAATTCCTAATTATGCTTTAAAAAATTTCCTTCTAGCGTCTTATTTTGCAAGTAGATCCACCACTATGTTCTACTCCCTAAGATTATATCAAATCTCTCATTATATGTTACCAATATTTAAAAAATATTTTAACACAATTATGGATAAAAAAATAAATTATTTAATTATAATAACATAAAACACAAGAAAAATATAGACAATTATTAATATGATACTGCACTATGTATGATATTTGTAATATTTCTATTTCAATTATATCAATTAAAATGTGATTAAGGAAAGAAATCTAAATTATATAATACATATACACTAAAAAAGAAAGTCGATTGTACAAACAATAAAAAATCATTATCTCTTGAAATCTAGTAAGTATTGTAATCGAAATATACTATACGATTATTAAATTAGTGTCAATCACAAATTAACTTTTTAATCAATCACACATAAATGATGTATTTAAAAATTAAAATTACCTCAATATCTATTATCGTAAAAATTATCTTGATCACATACGAATTACGATTATTAAATTAGTGACCATCACAAATTGACTTTTCAATTAACCACACAGAAATAACATATTTAAAAATTATTACACATTAATAAATTATCGTGAAGATTTTTAGATCATACTTGCTTGGAGGAGGATAACAAATACATTAAAAATATATTCTAAAATTTAAAAAGCACGATCAAGTACATAAAGTTAAAAAAAAACTTGAAAATAAAATATTTCTTGCCTTCATATACTCCCTTCTTGTTACATGTTATAATTCACAAGCCAAAGTGATGGAGAAGAGATAATGAATATGTAAAAAAATATATGCTAAAATTAAGAAAGCACGATCAAGTACATAAAATTGAAAAAAAAAGACTTGAAAATGAAATATTTCTTGCCTTCATATACTCCTTTCATGTTACATGTTATAATTCACCAGCCAAAGTGATGGAGAAGAGAAGATAACTTTGGTAAAAATCTTCGTGAAACAAAATATAAATTTATATAGGCAAAATAGAGGAATACCATAAGACATTACTAACTTACAAATTAAAGTTTGGGGTTATGGACATAAAAATTATGAGAGTTATGACTATTATTAAGAGTAGAAATTAAAAAGATATGAGTTATGAGTAGTTACTTTTAAAATACATCAAATAAAAAAGAGAAAAAATATTTAAAATCTTGAAAATTAATATCATTTTATAATTAGAAGAAGGGCAATAATTAAAAGGAAAAATATTTAAATTCTTAGAAATTGATGTTATTTTATAGTTAGAAGAAAGGCAAAAAAAATTTAAAAAAATTCGGACAAAAAAAAGTACACAATTAGAGTGACTTTTCAATTCTTTTAGTACATCTAATAATTATTAATCAATATAATAGCTTATACACAATAAATTAATATAATTATTAAGAAATTTAATGAAACTTAATAAATATGATAGAATATGATTAATTCTTTAATTAAAAAATAAGAGGAAAGAGAGAAAAATGTCAAAAAAAAAAGAAAAAAGATAAATAGAAATGGAGGTCATAGAGAGGTGCCACATCACCTTGTCTATAACCATCCTTTATATATATATAGAGAGAGATTTCCATCTTGTATTTGAGTTGACTAACCAACTTGTTACGTGTTTATCGTTCTTACAACATTAAATTTCTAGCAAGATCCTTGCATGTAGTCTAATTTTTGGATTGGAATACTACGTACTCATAAATATTCTCATTAATTCTTGACCGACCTATAGTATAAAGAAGAAATTAAAAGGAATAGAGAAGAGAAGGGTATACGTCAATTTCCTATATATACAACCAATATTTGCATTTTGCAATATAATTATATATGTAACACGTCTAATTAAAGTGTGAAGTGTGTGTATGCATATTGAGAAGCCCACTCGTGTGTTAATCTACATAAATATTTCCTCCGTCTCATTTAGCTTGTTATGTTTTGCTTCTGAAAAATCAATTTGATTAACATTCAAAATTAATCTAATTTAACTTTTGAAAAATGAAACATGACAAATATTATGGAACGGCCCCAAGGGATTACATACTCCATTTATTCTTCACGTTGTGTTTGCCAATAGGAAAAGATACCAGGCAGCTTTAATTTGTATACCAACACACAGAAACACTCTTCAGACGCACACTGTGGTTTCTTCGTACAAGAGAATCTAGCCATTTCCTTTTTCCTTTTTTTTATTTTGTTCAAAAGAGAAATATGTATAACTTATTTCTTTCGTTTTAATTTATATGACACTTTTATTTTTTGAAATTCAGCTTGATTATTTTTTTAAATTTAAATTGGATTAGATTAACTCATTAATTTAAATCAAATGTTAGACATTTAAAAATTATAAGAAAAATATTGTAGGATGCAATTGTTTTTATGTCAATATGATAAGAAAAATATTTTTTAAAAATATTGATCAAAGTCTATGTAATTTGAATTTCGAAAAGCAGAAAATATCAGATAAATTAGGAGTCAAGAAATATTAGATAAAATTAAGCAGTAACATTGCAGTGCACAATGACAGCCTTACAATTAGTTACTATTTGCGATTTATGCCTTACAAGTTTTCAACTAACCAAATATCTCGTAAACGAAAGGTTAAAGTTATTCCTAGAAATGACCCAAAGTAATTGCCAATTAAAGGGAAAAGATGTTATTTGGGGCAGCTAGCCTATAGCACTTGGTCCTACACTATCATATGTAGGAGTATTTCCCTTGATTTAATTTGTAAACAAGTCAAAACCTACACATGTGGCTATATAGTAGATGTGATTAATGAAGCTTGAAGTCAAACATACAAGTTATAATATCTGTAAGCTATTATATCTTCTCTTCTATGAACTTTCTCTCAAGATATATATTACAGCACCGGTAGATTCAAGATTTAAAATTTATGAGTTCATATAGTGATTTTATATTAATATAATAATTTTTTTAATATATAAGAATTTGAACAATATAATTAATCCACGTGAAAGGGCTCAAAGATGAGAGGCTACACTTCACACCCCTCCTCATCTCAGTCCTTGGATATCTAGTGCGTGAACAATTTAATATCAAGGCCCAACATCGAAAATGAAAATTTGGATGAGTATTGCTCTAATACCATATTAAAAATGAATCTGGTCTGAACCTAATTACCTAACTTCAAAAACTAGTTCGAAAGTGAAGATTGTCCAAATTATATTAAAACGATCAGCCATCCCATGAAATCGATGTGTGACTCGTCACCTATCTGCCTATGTTATCGGCCGAACCCATTAACTTTTGCTCAAACCGTATATTTTTATTAAGAAATCCATTAAATATGTATAAATATTAAGTTTAAAACTCAGTTATTAACACTTGAAATTATCGCTATAAAATTCAGAATTCATAAAGTTAAGATTTTGGTTTCACCTTTGTCGTGCAGGGCCTGTTTGCGTAGTCAAATGGAAAACAGAGGTTATTAAATGCATGCATATCCAAATCTTACGTAGCAAATGAAGTTTCAAAAATCGACAAGCTGACCACTCGTGCAGTCTACATATATATAAGCAACTGTGTATATTTCTAAGATATGTTTGCTAGCACAAAAAGAAACAGGGGAAGTTTTATTCAGACAGAAAACTTGTTAAGGTAGAGACAGAAACGTAATATACATTTGATTAGACCACAGATTTAGCCATTGCAAGTGGAGAAAGAACCACAATTTGACTTCTAAAGTTAATTAACAACTCATCACAATAACATCAGATTAGGCTCACAAGATCAATTGATTATAAAAGGGCAAATGCATCAGGACCCCCCTAAAGTTGGTCGACATTTGGAAGTAGACACCTAAACTTTACGGGGGTCCTATTACACCACTCAACTAACTATATCGTTTTAAATACCCCATTTTGACCCATTTTCTCACCAGCTTTGTTCTCACGTTTGGCGCGTGTGTCTCACCCATTAATAAGTCGGGTTTAACCCTGACCCGACCCGCCTCTTTTAACCTTGAGTTCTTTAACCTTTAAACTTTCTACATATTTCTATTTACTCTTCTCTCTCTAAACGATCAAGATCAGAAAAGTAAAAAAGCTAAGGGATTGTTAGGGTTTCTGATTATCTTTGTCAATTGCTGAGATCGTGGTGTCGAAAACTAAGAAATTACATAGTAAACAAAGTAGTGAAAACTTACAGGTTAGGGTTCTTCACGATTTCTTTAGTTTTTGTAAAAATGTCCAAAAAAATTTCATGTAGTAGTTATTTTTTAGGGAAAAGCATCTTTATAGTGATTGTTTTCATGTAGTAGTGATTTTTTGGGGAAAAGCATCTTAGTAGTGATCTGTAGAAAAACATCATGATTTTTCATATAAAAAGATTATTTTAGTTCGTGTAGTAGTGATTGACATCTTTGTAGTTCTGTGGAAAAATGTTAGTAATGTTCTTGATTGTTGTCTCGTTATTATTTTGTTGTGCCTTAAAGTGTTAGATTTTCATGCGTAACATAGTGTTAGGGTTGGACTGTTTTGACTTTGAACTTTCGTCTGATTTTGTGTGGTTGAAATGTGTTTGGTATTACTATTTCAGGACTTTACTATGGCTTTTATCCTCATAACTATGAGGTGGTATCATGGGGGTGTAATTGATTTTGGTCCCCCAGCTGATTATATTGGTGGATCAATTACTGAATATCTAGATATTGATGTTGATAGAATGTCCTACTTTGAGTTAAGAGACTACATAAAGGAACTAGGATATACAACAGACTGTTCTTTCTTTGTTAAGAATCCTATGGATGGTTTTTTAGTTGAAATTAAGTGTGATAAGGTTATTTGTGACATTGTCTCTATGTTTAAAAATGGGGATAGTCTGGATGTTTATGTTTCTCATGGAGTTGATGAGCCAGTTGTTGACCAATTGGCATTGGAGTATGTCCCCCATGTGATGGACACTAGTGTGTCTTTTGATGGTGTAAGTGGGGTAGGTGAGGAATCTTTTACCTCTTTTAATGAGGATGTGTCTTCTAACCCTAATATTCATCCTTCCAACTCTCTTTCTAGTCCTCATACTCAGCCTCCTTCTCCTACTGAACCTACCAATCTTACTGGTAGTTCTTCTTCTGCTACTGAACCTTCCAACCCTCCTATTCAACCTTCTACTCATCCTGATGAGCCTATAATAAGTGAAGATTCAAGTGAAGAGGATACTAGTGAAGAAAGTAGCCTTGATAGTGATGTACATCAAGAGTTTAGGGACATCAGGACAAGCAAAAGGTATTTCAATAGGTCAAATAGGAGACCTAGGGGCACAACTGATGAACAGGTTCATAATTGTGAAAAAGGGCCAGATATAGGGTATGATGAGACAATTATTGACAATAGGGATAGCTTACTTGGTAAGCTAGGAGGTGATGAACCTTATTATCTAAGTGATGAAGCTCCTAGCTTTGAATTTGAGGAAGAAACAGGTTGGGGAGATGGTGAAGAAGTTGACCAGGTAGTGCATGAAACTGTTAGAAAAAAGACCAAGAACAGAGTTGTGTTTGATGCAAGTTGTGAGAAGATTGTTTGGGAAACTGGTTTGGTGTTTGCAAGTGTAGAAGAGTTTAGGAAAGCAGTGACCAGATATGCAATTCAAGAAAAAATTCAAATTGAAAAATATGTGAATGAGCCTAAAAGAGTTAGAGTGAGATGCTGCAAAAAGACTTGTCCATGGTTATTGGTGGCAAGTTTTGATAGCCCAACTGGTGATTTTGTGGTTAAAAATTACAATCCTATTCATATATGTTTGACTTCAACTTTCAACTATCTTTGCAATTCAAAGTATTTGGCCACTAAATACAAAGATAGAATAACTGAGCAGCCAAACATTAGGATTGTGGACTTCCAGAAGATTATTAGAAAGGAATTGGGTATTCATGTTGGAAAGACAACAGTGAGAAGAGCTAGGACTAGAGTTTTAGAAGAGATCAGGGGTGATCACATTCTTGAGTATGGTAGAATTTTTTATTACAGAGATGAACTTTTAAGAGTCAATCCAGGTAGCACTTGTGTTGTTAAAGTTGGAGAAACAGTAGAAACTGGAGAGAAAATCTTTGAAGGGTTTTATGTGTGCTTTCATGCTTTAAAGAAATCATTCTTTGGAGGTGCTAGAAGGTGCATTGGTTTGGATGGGTGTTTTCTCAAAGGAGTGTGCAAAGGTCAGTTATTGGTGGCTGTTTGCAGAGATGGGAATAATCAAATGCTGCCAATTGCTTGGGCAGTTGTTGAGGTTGAGAATCAGTTTACTTGGAGATGGTTTTTGACTCTACTACAGAATGACCTTGATCTTGGACAAGGACATGAACTAACCTTGATTACTGATATGCAAAAGGTATATTTCTGCATTCTTAATTACTATTTGATTGTCTATTTATTTTTCTTTAGCTATGTAGCTTAATAAATATCTATTTATTTGTGTTGCTTTGGTAGGGATTGGAAATTGCAGTAAAAGAGTTAATGCCACTTGTTGAACACAGAATGTGTGCTAGACACATTCTTGCAAACTGGTCCAAATTATGGAAGGGAATAGAAAGAAGAAGATTATTCTGGAAGATTGCAAAATCCACTTTTGAAGGTGAATTAAGGGACTACATAGATGATATGAAGTTGTTGGGAAGGGATTGCTTGGATGATCTTCTATATTTCAATCTAGAAAGATGGTGCAAAAGGTACTTTCAAGAACATAGTAAATGTGATGTTGTGGATAACAACATGGCAGAAAGTTTTAATGCATGGATATTGAGTGCAAGATACAAAACAATTATTACAATGCTTGAAGAGATTAGGGTAAAGATGATGACAAGAATTGGTCAGTTAAGAGAGTTCTCAAGTACATGGATCACTGATATTTCCCCCATGGCTTTGAAGATTTTACAAGACAACATTCAAAGGTCAATGCAATGCAACTTGTCTTGGAATGGAGAAAGGGGATTTGAGATACAACACAAAGGATTTACACACACAGTAGACATTATTAGGCGCAGTTGTAGTTGTAGATCTTGGCAGCTTAGGGGCATACCTTGTCCTCATGCTGTTGCTGCCCTGCATTACAGAGAACTTGAGCCAATTAATTATGTTGCCAGCTGTTATCACAAGGATACCTACCTCAGCACTTATGATCATTTTATTCAGCCAATGAACAATATGAAAATGTGGCCAGTATCTAATAATCCAAGAGTAAAGCCACCAGAAATCAAGAAGTTGCCTGGAAGGCCAAGAAAAGTTAGAAGGAAGGAGGCTAATGAAAGGAAAAAAACTGGAAGGCTTAGCAAGAATGGTGTTGTTATGACTTGTAGCAATTGTCATACAAAAGGACATAATAAAATAGGATGTCCTCTTATTCAAAGAGGTTCAAGTCAATCTGCTGGACCTTCTACCCAGTCACAGGTAAATATATAAAAATTATTTTTTGATTTATTTGAATATATACTAATGTATTATATTTTCAAAAATAGGTCACAACAAATGATGAAAGTAGTAGAGCAAGAGGGGGGAGAGGAAGAGGGATGCCTCAACAAGGGGAAGGAAGAGGAAAGGGAAGGGGAAGAGGAGGAGAAATGCCTCAAGAAAATCAAGGTAATGAAAGAAGAGGCAGTGAAAGAGGCAATGGAAGAGGCAGAGGAAGGGGGGTGCATCAAGAAAGACAAGAGAATGAGGGCCCTAGTGGTGGAGCAACAAGACCTTTTAAAAGGCCAAGGATAGTGGGGTTTGGAATATTTCAAGGTGATGATGGTTCTACCACTCTTAATGTAAGTAAAGAATTACAATTTGGTTGAATTATTTAGTTTATGTTGGTTAGCATTTGCTAGAGTTGTCTAATATTTGTGACTTGTTTGAACAGCCTGGAATGCCAAGTAGAAGAGTTATTGACATTGGTACAATACCAACAAGGAGGGCTGATGAAGTTACTGGAGATATTGGCTATAAGCCACGCCATGGAATGAAATGGAAGGGAAAGTCAGCCATTTCCACTAACAGACTTGAAAAAATGAGGGGTGAAAAAAGAGTTCAAACAAGGTCTGCAGCTGTTGCTAACAATGAAAATCAAAGCAGTTCAACTCGAAAGACCCATGTCCCATGGAAGTAGTGCATCTTTTGCTATTTCTTGGTGTTATTGCTGTGATATTTTTTGGTGCAACTGTTGCTATTTTTTGCCAGTTTAGGGGGATGTATTAGGTACCAAACTCATTTTGATTTTGCTACTGTTAACAGTACTGTACCAAACTCTACAATATCACTTTTGATCTAATAGAATTGTAGTTGCCAATGAAATGTGGTTAAAGCACAGAAGATAGACACAAAAGATAGATATTCCACTGACGTAATCCAAAGAGATACAAATAAGGTTCCATAAGCCTTACACAACCAAACAAAAATACAAAACTAGATGTAAATAGGACAACTATGACAATTGTAGGTGCACGCAATTACATTGGTCATGCTTCACTTTTTTGGTAATGCCTAAAACAAGAACAAACACGATGGCAATCACAAGATTAGCTTCCAACTGCAACATTTTGTCTTCTTCGTCTCCCTGATCACCTTATCATCACTATCTTTCATCATATTGTCCCTACTTTCATAAAATGCTAATGCTCCTTCCAACTCCTTAATTCTATTCGCCAATTTGAGAATAACTGCTTTGGATCGCATATCAATCTCTTCAGGATCCCTCCATCTAAAGAACTTGCATGACTTCTCCTAAAATAGGCCACAAACAAATCAATTTAACTGAAACAGAAAATAATTGAAGAAATTTGTATCGAACATACACGATAGCGTGGACAGGACCAAAATCTTCTAGCTGGGTTATCGTCCGACCATGAAGTCTGCATTGGAAGTAAGTCGCCATGTTTGCAACGCATTCTCATACGCAACATTGGATCATTCTCGTCATTACAAATGCGATTCAAGCTTGCATTTGACATTGTAACAGTAGTTTCCCTATAACCTAATCGCTTGATTTCAGATATTTTAAACAAAACAACAAGAAATTAAAGCTACTAAAGGACACATATGGAACTTTCTTACCTTTTGTATCTGATTTCGTTGATGATGAGAGAATTTTTTTTTTGGAGAAGCTTCTCCAAAGCTAGAAATGGAGTTTTTGGGAGGTTGAGAAGATGAGTGTCTTTATATAAAGAAAGGATTTAAATTAACCATGCCACGTGGCATTTTTTAATTGGTTTGTTGCTGCAATTTCCTTCAGTCACGCGCCTGCCAAACGTGAGAACAAAGCTGGTGAGAAAATGGGTCAAAATGGGGTATTTAGAACGATATAGTTAGTTGAGTGGTGTAATAGGACCCCCGTAAAGTTTAGGTGTCTACTTCCAAATGTCGACCAACTTTAGGGGGGTCCTGATGCATTTACTCATTATAAAATCAATACTTGGAACGATATATCAATTACAGTCCTGGGTCGTTTGGTTCGAAGACAAGTTATACTAGGAATATTAGTTATGCCGAGATTTGTTGTTTTGATATTATTTTTATTGATTGTTTGGTTTGTTATACTAAAAACAACACGCATTGCATATTTTCACTTCCATTAGCCGAAAAGGGTATATTTGGGCTGTTTGTGTAATGGTAACGTTATATGTGAGCCACTTTTTTAACAGAGATATATCAGCTCTAAACCGCAAAGTTCAAAGGTATATATATAAACCCATTTCCCTAAATTAATGTGTCACGCTAGTTCTCATAACAAGTTGTGTGTTAAAAGAAGATGAAGAAGACCAGACAAATTGCAGAGATAAAACGCTTGGTAGGTAAAGTGTAGGTAGGCGTTTGACCATAAATATTATTCACAATATTCTGGAATATGTTTTCGTTTTATTCAAAAATACTTGTTTGGCCATGAAAACCAAAAATATATTTTGGAATATATTTTCACAATTTTTGATTTTTTGAAAAACACCTCTTGAGGTGTATTCACTATTTTTGGATTCAATTTTTCCTCACTTTATTTTTAAATACTACACTAACTCAATAGTCTAAAATATTTTTGAAAATACTATGGTCAAACATAACTCCAACTCTATTTTCAACTTTAAAGTGAATACGTTTTTTATTTTTATGACCAAACAGGTCCTATGTAAGGCAGAGTAAATTATATTCCCTCCTTGGATCCCTCTATACTTGAATGCATGCATCAACTGCATATATCCTCGTTTCTCTCCATCTGAACTGATATTTTCTTGTACTTAACAATTAGATTGTGTAGGAAAAAAAATAATTTGGTTGACAATAGAACGTCTTGTTCATGTGCTTAGCTGGAATACTAAGGGGTTATCTGGATAAGTTTATAAGTTTGATTAGAGGGGTCAAATCGTCGAGTTGATTGAATTTGGGCAGATTAAATAGACTAAGTTAGTAAATGGGCAAATTATTAATTCATCCGAAAGTTTCTTGAGTTGAAATGTCGGTCATAATCAAAATCGTTCAATTTTTACTAAGTTTTAATTGTTTTGTTTGTTCTTTTATAATCCTTCTTCATTTTATTTGGTTAGTATACGAAAAATAGATATTTCATTTTAATTATTCATTTTAGCAAATTAAGAGAGTTTTATTACCTCTTTTTTTTCATACTACTCTAAGTACTAAAGAATTATGTAAAATGGTAGTAGTCAAATTTAAAGTTATAATGCGTTATTAATAAGGTTAATTTAATAAACATACACTTCTAATTAAAGTTTTCTTACGAATATGTCAGATCAACAATATATCAAATTAAAAATATCTTTTTGAAATTTATTTAACAAAATCTCTTCTGTCAATTTAGACTACATATAAACCTAATTTTTTGTGACTGAAATAAATTGAGCTAATAAATAAACGGCCTATAACTTGCCCAAACTTTGAACAAGTTTGGCTGGATTATGTTTCCATGGACTTATTCTGGCACCTCTAAATTTGACCAGCTTATCAACTCGTTTTTGCTTAAATACGTTTTTGGTATACACCCTAAATGTTTATAGGTTAAGTATTTATAAGCAAAATTAACTTAAAGTCATAAGTTAAATATCTTAAAATGAAAATTATTTTATGTGAAATTTATGAAAAATCGCTAATATTTTTTATAATTTCCAAAATATTATTCTTTCCGAAACAAATTTCCCCACACCTTTCTCATCATTAATTTGTCCTTTATCGTGTAAAATTATCTTTAAATTTTAAATTCTTGTAAATAATTTTAACAATATTAATCTTTTAATTTAAATTTAAAAAAAAAAAAAAATTAAACTAAACACGCCAGCTACTGATTATAAATTTTTAACATTTTTATATAAACACATAATTATTTATATATTTATAAATTTAGCTTCAACGCTTGAAAATATTTTTTAATATTTGATTTTTGTCCACTACTTTTAATCAATTACTCAAAGACTTTTAAGGGGTTGTTCGGTAGCTAGTTTGGAAGTGAGTTAGGAAGGTATCAAATCTTGCATAAGTAATATTATGTTTGGTAGTTAGTTAGAAGGTAAATTATTTATGTATAAAATTAATACGGTGTTTAGTTTAAAATTTAAAAACTTACATAACTAATACATGTATAACTTATGAAAGAATCTATATATTATTTCATGAAGTTATTAGTTATCCATGAATTAGTTATTCATATAATTGGTTATTACATCTTTCTATCCTGCATAAAATAATAAATATATTTTCTCATAACTTATATATGTATTAGTTATGTGAGTTTTTAATTTACAAATTAAACACCGTGCTAATTTTATACATGAATATTTTACCTCATAACTAGCTACCAAATGTGATATTACTACCAAACGACCCCATTAAGAGCCTGTTTAGATAGGATTAAAATCTGACCAGATTTTAATCTCTTTTTTAGCTTTTTCAGGTGTTTGGTAAAATAAAAAAATAATTAAAAAAGCTAAAAACTGATTAAAAAAGGCTAAAAGCTAAAAGCTGGACCCCCTTCCCCCAGTTTTTTGCTTTTAACTTAAAATTCTTTTTAAATTTGACTAATACATTTACCCTTTTGTCCCTTATAATTTTACCTAATTTCAACACTACCCTCACTTTTCGGCCCTAAAATGTATGGAAGTATTTTCTTTTCTCTCATTCTCATCATGCTTCTCCATCTTTTCCTTTCTTCTACAACAAAAAAATGCTTAAGAGCACTAGTTTACCAAACGGGTGAAAATCGTTTATACCTCCGAACTTTGCTTTAAAAATCAAACACCTCCTTCAACTTTGAACAATAATCATTCTCCCCCCTTTATCCTAATTGATTTTTTAAAATGCCTATTTTGCCCTTATATTATCAAGCTTTATATCTTTTTTAAAAAAAACTTTTTTGTAATCACAATTTTTATTTTTTAAAATCTATATAACATATGTTGTATATATATACTATTTCTTAGATAAAAAAAGAAAATTGAAAAACACTAATTGAGTATGTAAGTTAATGACATTTCATAATAAAATAAATGAGCAAAATAAAAAAAAAATTAATAATAATCAAAACTCTAATATCTAATTATACAAGTAAAAATAACAAGTAATTATAAAATTAAATGATTGTTATTTATAAATTTTAAATTATAATTTAGAAAATATTTTATTATTGACAACCAAAACTCATTTATCTATATAGACATTAGAAAATAACAGAGAGAGAACTAAAAAAACATGCATCAATATACATAATTACATATGCCCGTTTGGTCATAAGAATTTTTCACTATTTTTCAAAAAATTATTTCACTTTAAATTATTCAAAAAAAAATATTGTTTGGCCATAAAAATTTCTAATACAAGTTGAAGTTGTATTTGAAAAAGTGAAAACACCTAAATACTTGTTTTTACTTTTTTCGATTTCACTTTTTCACTTTTTACTTGTATTTAACACTTTGAATTTTAAAAAGTTTTTCAAAAAAGGTATGGCCAAACATAACTCCAACTATAATTTTTTTAAATAAAGTAATTTTTTAAATTTTCATGACCAAACGCCCACTTAATGCATATAAAATGTTAAGGGTAAAATAGACATTGCATAGGATAAAGGGGGGAGAACGATTATTGTTTAAAGTTGAGGGGGTGTTTGATTTTTAAAGAAAAGTTAGGCGGTGTAAACGATTTTCACCCTTTACCAAACACATTAACAATTTTTTTTTTAATTTCAGCACTTTTTATCCAAACCCTTATCTATTTATTTATAAACACTTATTTTTAGATTTTAATCACATTGATTAAAAATTATATTTTTTAAGCAAATTCAAACAAGCTCTAAGTTATACTCTCTCCGTTCATTTTCAGTTGTCATGCTAAGACTTTGCATAACCATTAAGAAAAATTAATTAGTAGTGTATTTTGACTCATATACTCCTTATTAATCTTTGTCTATTTATGTGTCTTTTAGTTCTAAAATAATTAATGCTAGGAGTAAAATTGGAAAAAAGGTAATTAACTCTCTCTTGATTTTTTAAATTGACAAGTATTTTGGAATAACTATTTTTAGTATACATGACAACTAAAAAGAAACGGAGGGAGTACACCTCAGACTAAAACACTTGCAAGGGAATAGTCTATATGAGGAACGAATAAACTAGGGATAATGAAATCCAGTTGTTCACACTATGAAGTCAGAGATCTCCAGAAGTGTTGTTGTAGATATTGACAAAAAGTTCCTAAATTCTTGGACCATTTACAGCTAAGATGCTGCTGGATATTATAATAAGCCACTTGTATAGTTAAGTTACGTTATAATTCAAGCTAGTACCTTCTTCATAGACTTTTTAGTTTTTTATAGTTTCTTGCCCATTCTTTTTTTTTTGTTTTGTTTTGGTCCTTTTAATTTTCTTATGGTTCATATTTATTGGTATATAAAGCTGAAGAATCTCAGAGTCTACCTTGTTTTTGCAGTCAATTTTTTTTTTTAAATGTAATTAGTTAGCTAAGTATGAGGTAAGCAATGTTAACGAATAATGAAACAAGAGTATTAGGATAGTGTTATCCACAGCTGGAAATATTATTTTATTTTTAGAAAAAGAAAATGAAACATCCGTGAGACACGCTGCTCCTCGTCACGGTTACCGGGGGTTTTAGGGCATTGCAAGTAGACACATAATAATAATAATAATAATAATAATAATAATAATAATAATATTAATCCCTTCCTCAATAATCAGTTTTATTTTTATACAATATTAAGTAGCTATTAACCACAAAAGAATGTGGTGCGGTAAATGAATGGGGTAGCTCCACACTTAATTAGAGGTATCGTATTTGAAACTTAAATATGAATTTTTTTTTGATAAGGAGCGCTTTCTTCGAGTGGGGTAGCTCCACACTTAATTAGTCGAGTTTTAATGCTGATATTGGATTAATTTTTTTTTAAAAAAACTTGTTAGTAAATAGAATGACAATTTTACTATTTCACTTTTTGAATATAATAAATTTAATATCTAAAAAAAGGATTATAATTAATAATAAATATAAATTAAAAATTGAGTGATAAATTATCTCTTGTTTATTTAAATTAAATAAATAAAAAATAAAGTGGACAAATAAAAATAGGCGAAGAGAGTAATAATATCTTTTTGCTTTCTGAATCTTTTGTAATACTACTTCATGAGTCTTACCTATTCTTTAATTTAATTTCTAGTTTTTACTTATCTATCATATAAAAAGTGATTTTTTTATTTCTACATTTTAACATATTTAAGAGAAAAATAATATTTCTTTTTGTTCTATCCTTCATATTAGTTATTCATTTTCAAAATTATTTTTTAAGACTTTTTAAATTGTTAATAATTATAGGTATTATAGTAAAATATACACTTTATTTATTATTTTTTAAGAAAATACAAAGTTCATTATGAATAAATGAAAATTCGAATAGAGGGAGCATTTATTAATTCTGTCTCGTGAATTTATGCATGAATCCCATTTCCAGATGCTGTAACTATTTAATTCACATGTTCAGAAGTTATTTTCAAAATTAAATGACGTATATTTGTGATGTGAAATATATAGCGGCTAATTCAATTGCCAAAAATAGAAATGCCGAAAAGGAAAGCCATATAAAAAAGCTAGCAAATCTTTTACATAATCCACTTGTTCTAAATAGTAGTACTAATAATTTATCTCTAAAGAATTTATGATAAAAATGTCCCGTGAACATCATTTCTTGAACATTAAACTTTTTTTTTTAAAAAAAAACGTGAAATGCTGCACGTGACACTTTTGAGAATGTCTCTACTTTTCCCATGTTTTTGAATCTTATGCTTCATATCTATTTTTCAAATATTTGTATATAATATACTGTAATTGTTAAAACGTAGTGCAATGTTGCTAAGGAAATTCCACTATTGTATCCGTGACTGTTTTTATTATCATCTATTACTCGCTCCGTTTTATATTAGTTATCAAGGTTATTATTTGTCACAATTTACTTGTTTTAGAAAATGTTCTTGATATAAAATTAAAAAAAGTATAATTTATTAGAGTGAAATAAGGATGAAAGTAGTAAAAATATACCTTTGTTAATTATTTCTTAAGAAACATACCAAAAGGAAAATATGACAACAGACGATGGGAGTAGGATTTATTTAGTTTTTATCTCATTTCCACTACCATTGATCTAATACAAGCTACTTGTTCAAGCACCTAATTATAAGATGATAGTAATTTAATGAATTAATTATGATATATCTTAGTAATGGAGTGTCAGCTGACATAGTGTGCAATGTACCGGACAACTAAGAATTGGTAAGTGTGAAATTTTAAAATTAAATAAGTTTATTTAGCATTCTTGATTAGTGTAGTTCATTGGATGCGCACATTTCTGGATACTGACTTACTGCAGAAAAAAATTATTGTGGGATTAGAGAATGGTTTCCTTGAGAATATACAATTAACATTTTATAATTAACTTAAACAGTATTTTGTAATTCGATGAATAACTTTTGAATAGTATCATTTTTGTACGTGAAATGCATTGTTCTTGAATTTATTCGAGTAAGATATTCACAATGCACCAAGTTTATCAACTCTAAAGTTCTGTTCGGTGGATTATTTCCTTAAAAAAAATTGTAACTGTAAAATTGATATTGTAAGTATATGTTTTAAAATGATATATTTCTTGAAGACTTATTCCATATATTAAATTATTGATCGTTTAATTTCTCGGTGGCTTACAAATAACCTTTTGCCTGTTATTCGTGTGTGAACATTAGCTCCGACTATATAATTGCTCTTTGAATAATATTTCTTTGCTTACTTATTTAATACCTAAAAAATAATTAAGAAATCACTTACATTAAAAAAATACTTAAATATTTTTTAGAAAAATATTTTTAATGAAAAACATTTTTCTTCATGTCAAACACACCCCAAGTGACAAATGGTTCTGACTTCCCATTATGTTTCTGTAGTGGTCCTTTAATCTCATTTATGGTCTCAAGTAGGAAGGACATGATCATATGTACTTATTACAATGGTAATTTCATAGAGAATTCCAGTACTCCTGTCCGTCCCATTCAAATTGCACACTTTTCTTTTTACACGCATATTAAGAAATCATAAATCAAAAAATTGTTTTATTAATTTACCTTTTAAAAAACTTCTTTAAAATTTTACAAACAAATGTGAACACTTTCAAAAAGAATTAATTGCAAAAGTAAAATGGAAAAAATTTAATTAATGCTTTCTTTATTTAGTAAGGTGATCAACTAATAGGGGATAACTATTTTTAATATGGTGAGCAACTAATATGAGACGGAGGGAGTACAAGTTTTAGTAATTATTACAGAATTTTGAAGTTAATTTTCGTTTCCTTTAAGTTCAAAATACACCACTATTTTGCAATGGTATTGTGGTTTTTCAATTTTCTTGTCTTTATCTGTTTTCAATACACATAATAATTGAAGGTAAAAAAAGAAGAAAGGAAACTGCTAAAAAGCAAAAGAGAATAAAGCATAAAAGGGGGAAAAAAGAAAAAGAAAGAAGTGGATAAAAGCAAGGCAATATTACAAAAAAATGGTAAATAACAGTTGTCACGTGATAGCTAGATCCAGCTGGATTATTCAATTTCACAGCTCCCTCTTCTCTTCGTAGTAGGCTGCTGCAGCCAAATATTTCACGAGACTGTTGTTGTGTCCACTAACTAGTAGCCACAGCCACCTCGGATGCCTTTCTCCGTTTTTAAATAATTAATTAATACGTAAGAAAATGAATATGAATACTATATGTTATATCGTGGTATTTGAATCAGTTTTCACGCAATTCAATTATTTTCACAAAATATCTTTCGCCTTCCTTCAATAATAGATATCACGACTAATTTCATATCCAGACCAGTTTTCGCAAACCTCAACTAATATCACGGGATATCTATCGTCTCTCACCATTAATATGCACCATAACTAACTCAATAGGATACTTGTCACTTCCTATCAGAAATATGTATTAAATAACTCTGAGATTTAAATCTGAGATCTCATGATTTTTGATCCACTTAATTGACCACTAGACTACACTCTTAAATGCTATCTTATGGGATTATATTATTGTATCTTCTATATGAAATAGTAATTTTATCAATTTAAAATAAATAATGAAATAAAATAATTTTAAAATTAAATAATACATCAAATAAAATAGGTAATCTTAATTCTTAAATTATATTTTGTGATTGTTATTCTTTATCTCACGTATCAAAACACGGTAGAGCATAGAGAAAACCGAATGCATATATTTTAAAGAATAATTCAAGAATGCTCAGTCACATTTCTAAATACCTCTTTTATGCCAGCTAGACTTTTTTTCTCTATTCATATTTGCACACACATTTCCCGATAACTACCTCTTATTATCCAGCCTGTGCAATAGCCTTTTAGTTTTTCTTTTTTCTCAAAGCACCCAGTAGAGTTAAATCCTCAACGTCTCAAATTCTGTATTCTCCTAAATCCCCAATATACCCTTTCCTTTTTTATAGTCACTCCTGTTATTCAATTATGGTCCCTTCGGGCCCCACTCTTTATAGACTTTATGGACTAAAAGCAAATGCTGTAACTAAGCTGTAACGCCTTTTGTTTTTGTTATCTACTTTACCTAGCAGCAGAAGCTCAAGCTAATTTTTCCATCCTCACCTAAAAGTGTAATATTGCGTTTGATTTTAGTAAAATGTCATTTTCTCAGCAAGTTCCTCCATGACTTGTTTTAATGATTTCTTTACAAAAACAGTTTAAAGTAACATTTAAATAATCTCACCACCCAAATGACACTATCTCACTGTTCTATATAAATAGCACCCCATTACTCACAACCATCTCATCCCAAACACAAGATTATCTCATTTCTCACAGCCCTCTCTTGCCCTGCTCTTGGAAAAAAATTCTATAGAAACCAACAATGGCTGCCCATATCATTTTGAAAATTTTTCTTGTTATTTCTTTCTTTAATGTGTGCTTTGCTTCAAGAAAGCTCACTGCTTTAGTCCAAGATCAGCTCTTGCAGTATCACAAGGGTGCACTTCTTTCTGGCAAAATCTCAGTCAATTTGATTTGGTATGGTAAATTCAAGCCATCCCAAAGAGCAATTGTATCCGATTTCATCACTTCCCTTTCTTCTTCAACTCCATCCAAAACCAATCCTTCAGTAGCCCAATGGTGGAAAACCACTGAAAAATACTACCATCTAGCCAATTCTAAGAACACCCTTTCCCTCTCTTTGGGCAGGCAAGTGCTCCTCGAAAATTATTCCCTAGGAAAATCACTGACCCAGAAACAAATCGTGCAATTGGCATCAAAGGGTGAACAGAAAAATGCCATTAACGTTGTATTGACCGCCTCTGATGTTGCTGTCGATGGGTTCTGTGTCAATCGATGCGGAACTCATGGGTCTTCTAAAGGTGCAGTTATTAATGGCAAAACCTACAAATTCGCTTATATTTGGGTTGGTAACTCAGAAACTCTGTGTCCTGGCTACTGCGCCTGGCCATTCCACCAGCCCATCTACGGACCACAGAGCCCACCATTGGGTGCACCAAACAACGATGTGGGTGTTGATGGTATGGTCATCAACTTGGCTAGCTTATTGGCTGGAACCGCGACTAACCCATTTGGAAATGGTTACTATCAGGGTGAAGCAGATGCGCCATTGGAGGCTGCATCTGCTTGCCCTGGTGTCTATGCCAAAGGTGCTTACCCAGGCTATGCTGGAGATCTGTTGGTGGACAAAACTACAGGTGCAAGCTACAATGCACATGGTACAAATGGAAGGAAATACTTGGTTCCTGCTTTATATGACCCATCTACATCTTCATGTTCAACTCTAGTCTAGAAAAATCAACGGAAATAAACTAGTCGGGGTATTGTAGTTCCAGTTGTACACGAAGAAGAAGAAGAAGAAGCTAATCTAGTATAGTGAATACTGTAATTTTTGATTCATTCATTTGTTTTGAGGTTGAAAATTTAAGAGCAAATTGCTTCAGTTTGCTTTCACAAACATTAGTCCAATTCTTCTTTATTTTAAGCAATTTTACTGTTTATAATGTTAATGATATTCGGTAATTTGTTCCTAAGAACCATTTAACAAATCGCCAAAAAGGAAAAATGTGGATTGTGATGGAATGGTTGAAACTTTAATTAGAGGTCCCAAAACAACTTATTAGGAATAAAAAGAATTCCATGGAAAGTGTCGCCCAGGAAATGAATCTTGCATTGCATGAATTTGAATTTAATTGGATTTAATTGAATTTCGATGAGAGTTATATATATCGAATGAAAATTTAAAAAAAAAATTGTCTAAAAGAACAATACCCAAAATGAGTATAGTTACAAGAGCTTGTTGTGTTTCATGATGACAATCCTTCACCTCCTCTCAAGAACCTTTTGTAACCTATTAAATTTTCTAACGGAGTATATCATTTATCAATTGGTTTGTTTGGCTCGTCAAATAAAAAATGAAAGAAGAAAAAACAAAGTCAAATGTTTGGAGATCCACCAATCATCTAAGTTCTAAATTACATTTCCCTTTTTTATTTCCCCTCTTATTATATGTGAAATGTTTGGCTGAGCAAAGACTTAAATAAAGGAAAATTTTGGTATATCAATTAAATGAGTAGATGGCGAAAGTTTTATAGGTTCTCTCATTTTATTTCTCTTGAATTATTTAATTGAATGGTTCTAAATGAATTATTAGGGGTAAAAGAAATACTTAATAAAATAAAATAGCTTTTGACAAAACAAAGATGCATCACATAAAATGGAAAAGAAAGAGTATGAGTCTTCCACTGCGTTTTCACCTTTTGTTATAACTGTGGTGTCAGCTTGTGCCTATTTCAATAAATTTTACTACTAGATATTGTTATCTTTATCCAGTATATGTATTGATGGAGAAATTAAATCCCTAGTATTTTTACAACACAAAGTTTCATATATAGGGCAATGAATATCATAAATCATAATTATCTTACACTGTCACCTTTCCTTGTGCCCACATTGCGCTGTACGCCGAGTAAGTTAATGAATATCATATGGCCAAAAGAAAGTTAATGAATATCAATGCATATTTTTGAGACCATTATGTAGAAACAAATACTCTATAAAAAAAATTGGATGCTAGTTGTGTAAATGTTGATTACATAAATTATCATTACCTTGTGAGTTTCATACCTAAATTATTTTATTCAAACATTATAAAATTATTTAAAAGCTAATTTAACTTAAAAATACTTAAATAAGTCAATTCAAACAGGATTCCAATTCAAACAGGTTCTAAATGGGAATGTCCATGTGTACACTATTCCTCCATGAAGAAAAATTTAGAAGGGGAAAACGAAAATGTCCAAGTAAATCAGGCCATTTGTTAGCTGTCATGCAACACTATAATTTTCAAACTTCCTGAATTGTTGTTGATAGTTTTGAGGGTGAATGAATTAAGGGTGACAAAAATGTTTCAAATTTAAGTTGTAGTGACTTAAGTTATTTTAATTGAGTAGAGGTGACAAAAATTAGATTAGGAATTAATGGGTTTTGACTCATTTTCTGAGTTGTCCTCAATTTTTTTATTTTTACACTTTGACCCATGGGACCCATTCCTCTTTTGGGAGAATTAAATAAAACCCTAATTGCCTAAAATGGGAGGGGGGAAAAAGGACCGCCTCCCCTTCTTTTTTGCTTCTCTTCCTCGCGCCATTTTCAGGGCATTCTCCATTGTTGTTGCTGCTGTTGTCTTCTTCTTCTTCATCATCATCATCTTCTTTTTCTTCTACTCCCCTGCCCTCCATTGTTGTTGTTGCTGCTGCCACAACTGCTGGTACTGGACCAAAATTTTGGACCAAATTTGTTCGTAATCACTGGGCATTGCTTCATAGGTGATTTTGGTAAGTAAAAATAGTGATTTTGGTAAGTAAAAATAATGATTTTTAGTTCAATTTCTCATCTGGGTATATCTGCTGTTTTTCTGCAATTTTCAGTAGCGTATCCAACAGATGACCCATCTGTTGCAATATATGATCTATCTGTTGGATTCATGTTACAACTGTTGGATCAAGCTACTGGTTCTGAACATGAATCCAACAGGTAAGTCATCTGTTGCAACAAATGAGTGGTCTGTTGCAACTGATGAGTTATTTGTTGCAACATATGAACTATCTGTTGGATCAAGCTACTAGTTCTGAACATGAATCCAACAGGTAAGTCATATGTTGCAACAGATAACTCATCTGTTGCAACAGATGACTTACCTGTTGGATTCATATTACATTAGCTGGCAAAGCTGGCAAAGCTGGTTCAGAACCAGAAGCTTAATCCAACAGATAAGTCATCTAATGCAACAGATGAGTTATATGCTGCAACAGATGAGTTATCTGTTGCAGCATATGACTTACCTGTTGGATTCATGTTCAGAACCAGTAGCTTGATCCAACAGATAGGTCATCTGTTGCAACATATAACTCATCTGTTGCAGCATATAACTCATTTGTTGCAGCAGATGACTTATCTGTTGGATTAAGCTTCTGGTTCTGAACATGTATCCAATATGTGAGTCATTTATTATAACAGATGAGTTACTTGTTGGGACAATGATATAATTTTATTGTTTTATATAGATACTCAACTTTACTATACTATTATTGATTTTTTTAACAAAACTCTTTAGGTATCATTTATGGAGGAATCAATAACAATAGGGGTTGATTGTCATGGTGAATGGATCGAGAAGAACAATCGATTTATTTGGCGTTGGAAGGATGGTGACTTGTTAGAAACGATAGCGATGACAGTCCAACAAGATATTTTGTATGATGATTTTATTAACTTAATCATCAGTTGTTGTGAATTAAATTGCCAACCGAAAGATCTTGTCATCAGTTACATGAATTCGTTTGCGTGCTTATTTGAGTGATGCAACTAGGCCCATTTTAAAGGTATACGTAATTGAAAAGTCGATAGAGAACCCCAATTTAGCTCAAAACCAACAAGATATGTTAAATGATGAGTTGGATGATAGGGTAGATATGAATATTCCAGATAATGGAAGTGGGGCAGAATTGGATGGTCCAAGCTGTGGGGATGACCAAACTCCTACCCCTGATGTTGGGAGCAATACAATGTGCAATTCTCAATCAACACAGTCTATCCATGTGCAAGAGGATGAAACAGATTTTTATAAGGGAATGACATTCAAGAACAAGCAAGAACTAGCAACTTCGTTGAAAATTGCTTGCTTGAAAAAAGATTTTAGACTCAAGAAGGTGATTAATTCGTGTAATGTGTATTGTTTTAGATGTGTATATCAGGAGTGCAAATGGTGGATTAGGGCTGTGAAGCTTTTAAGTTCTGATAGATTCTGTATTACAACATATGTAAAGTATCACACGTGTGGTTCTGAGCATATCACGAGTCATAATCCGTACGCCACAGCAAAAGTCATCGGTGAAATTTTCAAAAATAGGTTCCTCGAAGGTAAAGGCCCATCTAAACAAGACATGAAACATCAAATTCGTACAGAATTGGGTGTTAAGGTGAGTTATTGGAAGATTTGGAAGGGCATGGAGATTCTAAAGTCTTTGATTAGGGGAACACATGAGCACGGGTATGCAGTGCTTGATGCTTACCGTTATATGCTTCAGTCCGCAAATCCAGGAAGTAAGACAACATTTAAAATTGATGAAAATGAAAAGTTTAAGTACTTTTTTGTATCCTATGGAGCTTGGATACGTGGTTTTGAGCAAATGAGAAAAGTCATAACCGTTGACGAGACATTCTTGAGGAGCAAGTATGAAGGAGTTTTATTGTCAGCTGTGGCACAAGATGCGGAGAATTATATTTTTCCGCTTGCTTTTTGTGTAGTTGACAAGGAGTGCGATGCCTCATACCGATATTTTTTTGAACAAATGAGAAGCTATCTAGATGATACTGCTGATTTGTGCATATTTTCAGATAGGCATCCAAGTATCAAGAAGATGGTTTCAATTGTCTACCCTACAGCTCATTATGGTTGTTGCATAAGGCACCTTGGGGAGAATATTCGAAACAACTTTCACAATGCGAAGGTCGTATCTCATTTTTATAAAGCAGCAAAAGCGTACAAAATTGATGAGTTCAATGACCATTTCAATCAAATAAGAGACATGGTACCCGGAGCAGCCGAACATCTTGAACGTGTTGGATTCCACAGGTGGAGTAGAGCATTCTGTCCGGGAAATAGGTATAATATTATAAATTGAGTGATTTATTTGAGTTTATTGTCAATTATATCTTACTGGTGATTATTTATTTGTATAGGTATAACATTATGACGACAAACATTGCTGAGTCGGTGAATGCAATGTTCGACGTTGAAAGAGAATTTTCCATTGTCGCTCTATTTAATGAAATAAATAGGAGATTTGCACAAAACTTTTACGAGAGGCGTACGGAGTTCATCAACTCACCAACCATCTTTGTCACTGAAATGGAAAAGAAAATAACAGAGTACGTCAACTTGGGAAACAAGTTATTGGCTCATCAAACTGCCAACTACAAGTTCAGTGTCACCGGTCATGGTGAAGTTGCTACGGTCGATTTGCAAGCAAGATCTTGTACATGTAGAGTATTTGACATGGATAAAATACCTTGTCCACATGCTATGGCAGCGCTTCGAGTCCAATATGGTGAAGGATTTATGAGTACTCATCCTCATATTATACGGTGGAGAGATACATCATTGCATACTGTGAGGAAATTCATCTTGTGCCTTCTGAAGAATCTTGGAATGTTCCTTTGGAGATTTTAGAGAGAGAAATATCTCTTCCACATATTGACCCAAGCAAACCGGGAAGAAGGCGAAAAAAGAAGAGGCGTGGAGTCGGAGAATCATTTCCAACAAGAAAAAATAAGTGCTCTATATGTAAGACGGTTGGCCACAAAAGAACTACATGCCCAGATCGAAATGCTCCATAATTGTTAATGTTGCACTCATTTTCTCCATTCTTGTAATAGTAATAGTATTGTTATTCTGAACTTTTAGTACTTTTTTATGATATTTCAATCGGTGATGTTTGTGAACTTAACTGATTTATATATTGCAAAAGATGGTGAAATCTGTTGGGAATAATTAAATATGTTACTACAAATATTGGAAATAATCTGTTGCAACATATGAATTATTTGTTGGAAATCATCCAACAGATATAGACATATGTTGCAGCAGATTATTCATCTGTTGCAACAGATGACTCATCTGTTGGAAATCATCCAATAGATATATGTTGCAACAGATGATCATCTGTTGCAACAGATGATTCATCTGTTGCAACAGATGACTCATCTGTTGGAAATCATCCACCAGATATAGACATATGTTGCAACAGATGAATCATCTGTTGGAAATCATCCAACAGATATTGACATCTGTTGCAACAGATGAGTCATCTACACTTAGTTGATCATGTAATTATTATGTAATTCATTGAGATTGTATTTGAAGTTGTTAATTGAAAGCTAATTATGATTAAATAACTTAGTTTGTTACTAATCATGAATTAATTAAGCAATTTACATCAAATAAGTCAATTGATCCCTCTATTTAGGGTCACTACACTTAGTTGATCATGCAATTATTGTGTATTCATTGAGATAGTAATTGAAGTTGTTAATTGAAAGCTAATTATGATTAAATAACTTAGTTTATTACTAATCATGAGTTAATTAAGCAATTTACATCAAATAAGTCAATTGATCTCTCTATTTAGGGTCACTACACTTAGTTGATCATGCAATTATTGTGTATTCATTGAGATTGTAATTGAAGTTGTTAATTGAAAGCTAATTATGATTAAATAACTTAGTTTATTACTAATCATGAGTTAATTAAGCAATTCACATCAAATAAGTCAATTGATCCCTCTATTTAGGATCACTACACTTAGTTGATCATGTAATTATTATGTATTCATTGAGATTGTAATTGAAGTTGTTAATTGAAAACTAATTATGGTTAAATAACTTAATTTATTAATAATCATGAGTTAATTAAGCAATTTACACCAAAGAAGTCATTGATCTGCTGCAACAGATGTTTATATCTGTTGGATAAGTTCCAACAGATGATTCTTCTGTTGCAACATAAGTCTATATCTGTTGGATTATTTACAACAGATGTATCATCTGTTGCAACAGATGAATCATCTGTTGCAAAATGTGTAGAGTATGCTTGATTATTTCCAACAGATGTATCATCTGTTGCAACAGCTGATACATCTGTTAGAAATAATCAAACATACTCTACACATTTTGCAACAGAAGAATTGCTTAATTAACTCATGATTAGTAATAAACTAAGTTATTTAATCATAATTAGCTTTCAATTAACAACTTCAATTGCAATATCAATGAATTACATAATAATTACATGATCAACTAAGTGTAGTGATCCTAAATAGAGAGATCAATCGACTTATTTGATGTGAATTGCTTAATTAACTCATGATTAGTAATAAACTAAGTTATTTAATTATAATTAGCTTTCAATTAACAACTTTAATTGCAATCTCAATTAATTACATAATAATTACATGATCAACATGATCATCTGTTGCAAAATGTGTAGAGTATGCTTGATTATTTCCAATAGATGATTTATCTGTTGCAACATATGATTAATCTGTTGCAAAATGTGTAGAGTATATTTGATTATTTCCAACAGATGTATCATCTGTTGCAACAGATGAATCATCTGTTGCAAAATGTGTAGAGTATGCTTGATTATTTCCAACAGATGATTTATCTGTTGCAACATATGATTCATCTGTTGCAAAATGTGTAGAGTATGTTTGATTATTTTCAACAGATGAGTATATATGTTGGATGATTTTCAATAGATGTGTAATTCATTTTTAGTAATAATCCAATATTTTTTAAATTTAAGGATAAAATAAAATTCATGACATAATAACTGGACATCTATTAAACATAAAATATTGTCATCACCAAATATATATTATAACTAAATAAAATACTAAAAATAAAAAAGATTGTCTGCAAATTACAGCCCATAATATAATTAAATAAAATACAAAAAATAGAAAATATTGTCTGCAAAATGCAACCCATATCAGGGCTCCAAACTCTTAAAAATCACCCCAGCGGCCCAAACTTCTTGCATTCTTGCAACTGAATTATCATTCATTAGAGCCTTAGGAGTTATCATAGAAGTGTCGGTTATCAAATGCTCAATGAAAGCAAGCGAGTATGACCCGCACGCGGCAAATGTCTCATTCTTTGGAAGGTTCTGTTTTCGACCTTCAAAAGCCCATCGTTCGCTGAGCAATTTTTTCCGGCAAGTGATTCATTAGGCCACTTTGCTTCAATAACTTAGGGAACAACTCCAACAAACCCTCCATGAATATCAGAAATTGAAACTCTTCAAACACTGGTATGTTGCAGTCATAGACATTCATGACTCCCTCACTTATTTTGATCTCAACAGTCACAAAATGCTTCTTCTCCAAATTCATTACTGCTATGATTCTCTTGGCCTCTCTCCAATCCATGGCACCTGGATATGGTCTCTTTCCTCTGACATAGTCAATCATGTCATTATCCCATTCAAACTCAGCAAGTAACTCCTCTAATTTTTTTCCACCAGGAGTTGTTGCTTCTTCCTTGAGTTTGTTGTACCGACAGAGGAAATTACCATAAAAATTGAGGTCCATTATTCTATCTCGAAGATCATAGAATTGATTGAATTTTAAATGTCTCTCCCGCATGAGAAGAAGAATTTCATCAACATACTGAAATAATAATACAATTTATATAAGTTAGCAACTTATAATACTTGAAAAGTTGCAGCAGATGAGTCATCTATTCCCATCTGTTGGAACAGATGTCTCATCTGTTGGAACAGATGTCTCATCTGTTGCAACAGATGACTCATCTGTTGCATGAAATCAAAACAGTAGGTCTACTGCTTTGATTTCATCCAACAGATCAGTCATTTGTTGGAACAGATGTCTCATATGTTGCAACAAATGGGTAATCTGCTGCAACATATGATCCATCTGTTGGATGAAATCAAAACAGTAGGTCACTGCTTTGATTTCATCCAACATATGGATCATATGTTGCAGCAGATTACCCATCTGTTGCAACATATTTCTCATCAGTTGCAACAGATGGATCATCTAAATAAGCAGTACAAAATCATTAAATAAATAGAAGGTTAGTAAAAGTAACTTACCCAGTCCACATACCAAAACTTCATATCAGTCAAGTTCTTGAAGTCTTGTGGACCAAATTTATGCATAGAGTAAATTTCTGGGGCCTTTTTTGAATTCATCAGAGTTTTCAGCTTTGCCTTTCTTGTGGCAGTCACCAACTTGTAGACATTTACCTTCTTCAACTCTCCTTGCTCTCCTATGGCTCTTGGAACTTCTCCAACATTGCAAGAAAGAGGAATTGTAATTTTCCTTGATTTAATATCTGAAATTGCCTTGAAAATTGTTTTTTTTGTCCTCTTAATCTTAACCTGCAATGGAGTGAATGGCTCTGTAATCTTTCTTGATGGGATGACACCCCTTTTAGATGTCAATTCCTTTACAACATTAGTTAATCCCTTAAGAGCATCAATCACTCCATTGTGTTTTTCTTTGCACTCTTGGCATTTGCATGCAGAACAAGAGCTTGAAGAGGCAACACCACCAAACTGTCTACCTATGTTGTGTGGTAGATCTGTAGCATGCCTACTAAAAGGGGTATGTCTACTACCAAAGTCAGGGGTATGTCTACCAGTAAAGTCAGGGGTGTGTCCACCACCAAAGTCAGGGAGGTTTCCACCACCAAAATCAGCATCTTCAGTATGACCATAGTCATGGTCATTTCTTGGTTGAAAAATCATAAGAGGATCACCATCACCACCACCAACAGTAACAACAACACCATCACCACCACTATCAACACCAACACCAACAGTATCAACAATAACCTCATCAAGAACCAAATCATCCTTCCCAAGTGCTTTCTTTCTGATGGCTGTTGCTCCGGCCAATTCTTTTTTTATCCTATCAATTACCTTAGGGTCTGGTAGAGTTTTCACATACCCTAAAGTAACAAGAAATGGCATCTTTAATTCTCGATTAGTCGGGATAAGCCATGGATGCACAATCTAAAATCAACAATTAAATGTATTAAAATAATGTTTAACTCATAATTGTATTCTATTGCAATAGATGTTAATGTGTTGCAACAAATGTGAATTTTAAAAAAATAAATTCAAATTAATCTCTATAAAAGTAGACTTACTGCTTCCTCGGGTGGTTTGAAAAGATGAAGAACTTTTGCTTTTTTATCATTTTTGACCGACAACCATCTTAAAATTCTAGGACTAGAAACCTCTTCTTGATAGTCCTTCACTTGTTGTCGGAGATAAGGAATGGCTTCAAATGCCCAAGCCTGTAAAAATTATGCTAAAAATTAAAAATATTTTTCAATAAAAAAAATTAAAACACAAAAATAAAAGATTTACCATGAAAGCCCATGGAAAGCCATATAAGTTGACTGTCTTTGGCGTTAACGGAGTCAACAAATATTTGACAGTCATTATGAAGCTTTCACGACCCCAAGGGTAGTTATTGAATGCCTCCAGATCTTCCGAGAGATTTATTAAACCAAGTGGTATGTTGTTGTTAACGTCTCTCGCCCAAAGAATATTATGTATAAACCAAACCAAGCACAATGATTGCTTGTGCTTCTTTGAAAGCCTTTTACCTTCTAACTCTTGAAGTAAATTTACATTTTTGAAGCTTGAACCAACAAGGGACACCAAGTCATCACCATCAGTTGACTTGCCCTTTTGAATTTTCTTGACAGTCTTGGCTGCTGACTTAGATCCTTTTTTTGTTGTTGTCTTTGGTGTGCGGGGTGCTTTCTTTTGTGTAACAACAAGAATAGGTTGAGAAGGAGGATGACATTTTAGTCCAGTAACTATGACAAACTCCTTCAACCCAAAACAAAGTGGCATGCCACAGTAGTTGATCCAGACTTCATCCATCTTATCATTGTTCTAATACATAAATCTACGTTTGAGAAGACCATACACCATGGTCATTTAAAAACGAGCATTATTATCCTCTGGCAAATCAAGATATTGCCCAAAGCAGCTGTTTCTGAAATAATCATCCAATTTTTGTTCTTGAAGTATTTTTCTGAAGGTGTCAAAAGATTTTCCCATGGCTGACTTTATCACACAATCACCAGTTAAATTTGTGACACCATCACACTGCATTCTCACAGAAAAATTATCAATGCAGAATGTTTTGACACACTCTTCAGTGAAAGGACTGTTAGGATCAAGATGTTCCTCTTCCTCATCTTCACTTTCATTATCTCCTCCTTTTCCTCCTTCCTCTGATTCTACTTCATTATCTTCTCCATCTCTCTCTTTATCTACACCTTCTTCCTCTACTGAGTTTTTATCTTCATCACTTTCTCCTTCATCTTCCTCACTTCCTTCATCTTCCTCACTTTCCTCATCTCCTTGTTCATCTTTACTTAAATCTCCAGATTCTTGACTTTTTTCTATTTCCTTCTCTTTTTCTATATTTAAAGCTGATTGAGAAGAGACTTCTTCTTCTAATTGAGATACTGCTTGTATAGCAAGCTCTTTTAATGGTGAATGTATCCTAGCTATTTTTCCTCTTCATTTCTTTGGAGTTGATTCACTTCCTTTCCTTTTAGTGGGAGCCATTTATCTACAAACAAGAGTAAAATAAAGGCCAATGATTGATTTGTGCATCATTAAAAAAAAAATAACAATGAATTTAAAATGTACAAATAATTATTCCAACAGATGGGTCATCTGTTGGAACAGATGACCCATCTGTTGGAACAGATGACCCATCTGTTGGAAAAGATGACCCATCTGTTGGAACAGATGACCCATCTGTTGGAACAGATTACCCATCTGTTGGATGAAATTAAAGCAGTAGATCTGTTGGATGAAATCAAAGCAGTAGCTACTGCTTTGATTTCATCCAACATATGACTCATCTGTTCCAACAGATGAGTCATCTGTTGGAAACATAATAAAAGTAAATCAACAGATGGTATAGTTATTTTCAACATATGCTTAACATGTTGCAACAGATGAAGTATTTCTTGCAACATATTATACATCTGTTATGGTATTAACAAAAAATTTACCACATAATACACCAAGAACATCAACATAAATCAACATTTATCACTTGAATAACAATTTTGAAGAGCAACACCATACAAGAACAACAACACCAACATTTACCAATAAAACAACATCAATAACACCAACAAAATTCAATAAAATCAACAAAACAACAACAACACCAACATTTACCATCTGTTGGTTTACTCTTATTATGTTTCCAACAGATGACCCATCTGTTGGAACATATGAGTTATATGTTGCAACAGATGACTCATATGTTGGATGAAATTAAAGCAGTAGCTACTACTTTGATTTCATCCAACATATGACTCATCTGTTCCAACAGATGAGTCATCTGTTGCAACATATGACTCATATGTTCCAACAGATGGGTCATCTGTTGGAAATATAATAAAAGTAAATCAACAGATGGTATAGTTATTTCCAACATATGCTTAATATGTTGCAACAGATGAAGCATTTCTTGCAACATATTATACATCTGTTATGGTATTAACAAAAAATTTACCACATAATACACCAAGAACATCAACATAAATCAATATTTATCACTTGAATAACAATTTTGAAGAGCAACACCATACAAGAACAACAACACCAACATTTACCACTAAAACAACATCAATAACACCAACAAAATTCAATAAAATCAACAAAACAACAACAACACCAACATTTACCATCTGTTGATTTACTCTTATTATGTTTCCAACAGATGACCCATCTATTGGAACATATGAGTCATATGTTGCAACAGATGACTCATTTGTTCCAACAGATGACTCAAATGTTGGATGAAATTAAAGCAATAGCTACTGCTTTGATTTCATCCAACATATGACTCATCTGTTCCAACAGATGAGTCATCTTTGCAACATATGACTCATATGTTCCAACAGATGGGTCATCTGTTGGAAACATAATAAGAGTAACCCAACAGATGGTATAGTTATTTCCAACATATGCTTAATATGTTGCAACAGATGAAGCATTTGTTGCAACATATTATACATCTATTATGGTATTAATAAAAAATTACCACATAATACACCAAGAACATCAACATAAATCAATATTTATCACTTGAATAACAATTTTGAAGAGCAACACCATACAAGAACAACAACACAACATTACCAATAAAACAACATCAATAACACCAACAAAATTCAATAAAATCAACAAAACAACAACAACACCAACATTTACCAATACAACAACACCAATAACACCAACATAATGTTCAAGAACAAGAACAACAACAACATTAACCCTAACTTTGAGGAGAATACTCAGTTCAAATCTTCTTCTTCTTAACTCAGTTCAAGTCCTCTTCTTATTAATTAACCAAAGCATTATTTTCAAAAAGCCTAACTTTTTGATATGCAAGACCCTTCTACAACTGTAACAACAGATTCCAACAACAACAATAACAAAAAATTTACTTCTATCAAAAATAATAACACAAGACAAGAACAACAACCAGACACAACAAAAATAACACAAGACACAATAAAAATTCAAATCTCAACAGCTATTTGCTCAAACAGATCAACTAATATGTTGCAACATATTACTTGCAAAAATTAAAATTTTACTACTTTCACAACAATGTTGAAGAACAAGAATAACAACAACAACAAAAATTTATATTTCACTGAAGATACACATACTATTTTACAAATATACAATCATATCAAGTGTTAACATATACCACAAATTAGGGTTTCTTTCATTTTTAAGTATAAAACAACAAAATCATCAACCCACAGTCCAGTTCTTCTTCTTTAATCAAAGCCCTAACTTTTTAAAAAACCCTAACTTCTCAACTTTTTGAACCAAATAAAAGAGAAGGCTTTACCTGAAAAGAGAGAGAAAGAGCAAAGGTCGATGGTCTACCCTGTTTATCGTCAGGAAAAGAACAGAGAAGAAGAACTTCAGTTGGAAGCAAAATCGCAGTTGAGTGAAGAGAAGAGAAGAGAAGAGAGAATTTTTTTTTTTCAAAAAAATTTGAAAACTGATTTGATCGGTGGTTAAGAGAGAGGAGAGGAAAAGAAACAGAATTGGGGGAGTTGAGAAGTTTTTGAGTCTTTTTGTATTTTTAAAAAAATTAACAAGTTTTAAAAATGTTAGTTTAGTCCCCAATTAAATTAATCCTTATTTTAAATGGTCTTTGACCTTGGGCTGGTCAAACTGTCACCAAAATTAATTTTGAAACTTAAGTGTCACCTTCCATTCAATTTTCTCTAGTTTTGATAGGGCTATCTTTCTTTTGAAATAAGCTACTAGCATATCTACATTGGTTTGTTTTTCTCTTCTTCTGTCAAGAAACTGGTCTAGGTACACTATAGAATAAATTAGTCAAAATTATGAGGCGCGAGAATAGTAACCCATAAGTCAAGCAGTAAAGATTTCATATATCGTGTATTGCATAGCAGCTAGCTAGCTAGCTCCAGTTAATGAAACTGACAACGCGCTTTGTTTAATCTCACTTTTCCGCCTTAATTGCTTCATTACATAAAGAACCTGCAGGGCCTGATCTCCGCACTCTATAAATAGCCTTCCTCTCTTCCCCTGCATTATATTCATACTACAATTCTTTAGCTTCTCCCTACTGTTTTCCTTGAGTAAAGAAAAACAAAATGTCTTCTTCTCTTAGTTGGAAATCGACCCATTTTATTTTATCACTTTTTGTATTGATTTCTTTCTTCAATGCGTGTTTTGCTTCAAGAAAGCTTACTGCTTTAGTCCAAGAACCACAAAATCAGCTCTTGCAGTACCACAAAGGTGCACTTCTTTCTGGCAAAATATCAGTCAATTTGATTTGGTATGGCAAATTTAAGCCATCCCAAAGAAGTATTGTATCCGATTTCATCACTTCCCTTTCATCTTCAACTCCATCTAAAACCAATCCTTCAGTAGCTCAATGGTGGAAAACCACTGAAAAATACTACCATCTCGCCAATTCTAAGAACACCCTTTCCCTCTCTTTGGGCAAACAAGTACTCCTCGATAATTATTCCCTAGGAAAATCACTGACCCAGAAACAAATCGTGCAATTGGCATCAAAGGGTGAACAGAAAGACGCTATTAACGTTGTATTGACCGCCTCTGATGTTGCTGTTGATGGGTTCTGTGTCAATCGGTGTGGAACTCATGGGTCTTCTAAAGGTGCAGTTATTAATGGAAAGACTTACAAATTTGCTTATATTTGGGTTGGTAACTCAGAGACTCTATGTCCTGGCTACTGCGCCTGGCCATTCCACCAGCCCATCTACGGACCACAGAGCCCACCATTGGGTGCACCAAACAACGATGTGGGTGTTGATGGTATGGTCATCAACTTGGCTAGCTTATTAGCTGGAACTGCCACGAACCCATTGCATCTGCTTGCCCTGGTGTGTACGCCGAGGGTGCTTACCCTGGCTACGCTGGAGATTTATTGGTGGACAAAACTACAGGTGCAAGCTACAATGCACATGGTACAAACGGAAGGAAATACTTGGTTCCTGCTTTATATGATCCATCTACATTTAGATGCTCCACTTTGGTCTAGAAAATCAGTACCACTAACACGAGGAAATTAATCTAGTATAGTGAATATTGTAACTTTTGATTCATTCATTTGTTTTAGGCTGAGTAATTAAAGAGTAAATTCCTTTGGCTTGCTTTCACGAACATATTTGTCCTTCATTTTATTTCCAGTAACTTAATTAATTTTATTCCTATTTCATTGACGGGGCAAGATTAAATTTATTTTGATCTCATAAAGGGAACACCAAGAACTACTTCGCGATGAATTATTTTGTTAATTAGCAATATCCCAAAAGAATACCGATACAAGAGTATGCTCTGTTCCAGTATATAACTAACAAGGCATCATCTGTTTTGAATTAAATAATCCCATAATTATAATCTATGCTCTTCTTTAGGGATGGCAATGGGGCGGGTGCGGGACGGGTTGAAGCTCAATCTGCAAAATTTCAACCCGCCCCGCCCCGCATAGCATCTTTTTCTATTTTCAACGCGCCCCACTCCGCCCCGCAGAGACCCGCTCTGCCCTGCATTAATTTGTTGTCTTCTAATTTTTCTTCTTCTGTTTTCTGCTTTTCAAATTTTTCCCAATCACCAGTACACTTCATTCATAGATATTGCAAAATACAGAGAGTTGGTCCATAGCTTCTTGAGAAAAAAATTAATGTATTATCCATTTTCCTACCGAATTAAAAAAAAAAGTTTAACCATATTCTAAGTTATAGTGCCCCCTCTTTGTCTTAAAACGAAAATTAGGTCAGGTCTCATGTAAATTTTGCACTTTCTATTTTCAACCTGCAGGCCGCAACCGGCCCCGCTTAGTTTATTTAAAAAATATTTCAATCCGCCCCGCCCCCACCTATTGCCATCCCCGACTCTTTTTACAATGCCAAAGTATATTTTATCTTCGTGCGAAGTTAAAAAATAAAGATTACTCCAGTAAATAATCCGAGTCAATGTAAACAACGAAAATTTGCTAGTTTGAAAAAATCAATGCGATTATTTTAAAGGTTACATTGGAAATGAAAAGAAACTAAAGAAATTAAATCGTAAGATAAGGCAGTAATTCTAGCAAAAATTGTTTCCCACATTAGAAGCTGGAGGAATCTCAAAATGCCAAATCCTTCCTACTGCTTTGACCAAATTTTTCCTACACAAGAATAGCTCAGCATAAATCTTTTCTACCTTACGATCAACATCATGTAAAAACACATGAGTGACACCTTTTCCTTTCCTATTTTTCGCCATAACAGCTGCCGAATAAATAGCTGTCATTCTACCTGGTGCTTCTGCAAAATAACCTCGTGGTGCATCTATCATGACCAAGTCCCATTCCTTATTGTAAACTTCATCTGGTAACATATCTAATGCTAATTTACAGCCATGGTTGCCACGTAGAAACGATTTCTTGGCAGAACAATCTGGTTCTTTATGGTAATGTTCCACTAGCTCATCTGCCTCCGATAACATTGTCCGATATTTCACGGTGTTAGCATGGAGGAAAGGGGCATCTTTCAGTACGGTCTGGACCCATTTTGGATCTTCCTCTAAGAACAACGTGTTTCCACGCGAATTAAACGATGCCCACATTTGAGAATCATGGCCTAGACCAAATACAAGGAAATTACAAGGACTTCGATTTTTCAAAACATCGAAAGATACCCTGATTTCGTCGATGTTTTGTTGAGGTATAATTCGCGATGTCGCGTAGTGTAAAATGGCATCGAGCTGGAGTTGTTGCGGATTCCAGTTCTTCCCATGATCATCAACAAATTTCCCCATGCTTGGAGCTTTACTGTTGTTGCAAAGGTTCCAATTGTTTGATGTTTTCACAAACATGGAAATGAAAACTACACCTCCTATTAAACCTACTAATGCTATGACGAGGCACCATGATTTTTTCTCTGGCCTGAAATGGCTATGACTATGTTTTTGCATATTTTTGAAGGACAAATTTGGATGAAATTGATACACCAAAGAAGAAGGTGTGGTTTGAAGTATAAAACTTGTTTATGTCTCTGGAAAGAAAACAAAAAGCTTTTATAAGAGTTTTTCATTAGAGTAATGACACGCACGTTATCGACGTGATTAGTCATTGATATATAAATAATCCTATAATTATTGGCAGCCCATCCATTATTATTATCTCGAACTAAGATACATGCATTATTTCTAGGTAGAACCCAAATTATATATTAGGCATCATTAATGGGCACTTAATGAATGCATGAATTTTAACTTAGTCAAATCATAGAAGGCCTTAATTTAATTAATTCAAATCTCGGTTATTGAATCCATTTAATTTTTAATAAAGTCCGAGATTAATTATTCAAATTTCAATTATTAAGTGTCTTTTTAATTTTATTATCACTTAATAGTTTGATACATCGGAATGCTTAAGAATTAAGATCAATAACAAAGTCATAGTATCATTAAAATGATACCAATTGAAGAATTTTAATAAAGATGACATTTCATCGCTCCGCTATCCAATTTCACTATTAAACACCTTCATCACCCACCTACCATTCATATCATATCCACCATCTTTAGCCACAACCACACAATCAACTCCACTGCCAATCACTCGTTACCATCGCTAATGTTATATACTTTTTTCGTTTCAATTTATTTGATTTACTTTTTTTTAAGTTTGTTTAAAAAAGAATGATCCTTTTCTTTTTTAAGAATTTTTTTATTTTAACTTTTCAAATGACATGTTTACAAATACAAAATTAAAGAATATTTTAGTATATTTGACATGTTTTTAATTTAAAATCACAAAATTTAAAGTATTCGTTATTTTTTTAAATTTCGTATCAAATTAAAATAGATCACTCAATATGAAAGAGAGGAAATACAAGTTAGCTTTTGGACTTACTAGCTTCTCAGAAATGATCAACAAAAGAAAAACCTCAAGAAATTAGAGCACTATGTGATGTGACTAGCCTGGTTGGCAGGATTTGACAAAAACTACTTGCACAGTTGGCAAGTATTAATTGTTGGTGTTCGTATGTCAAAAGGTAAAAAGAGTCTGACATTCATTTACGAATGAATATTTATAGCTGAGTCTACTAAAAGAGGGACCAGCCTTATCGTGGTGATTAGAGGACACCCATGATCGTTCACCTTTAATGTGACATGCACGTTCCCTCCTAGTTATATAATTGATCAGTCGGTTAGAGAGTGGGGCTATTCTTCTTTTGAGGAGAAAAAGTCGTCCTTTCTACTGACTGAACCCTCAATCTTTAAAAGACTTTGGATTTCAAGGGAGATTTTTTTTGCGCTAAACACTGAATTTCGAAGGCTAAATTTGTTTTTCATTAGTACTCTTTTTTCATGAATAATTTGAATATGTATCTCATTGAATGAGTCATATTTTTAAGAAAAAATTTCAAATAATTCAAACGTTATCGGGAAAAAATACAGTTGTTTTTTTTCAAATAATTCAAATATTTTTGAAAAAAATAGTTTTTTTTTCAAATAATCCAAATGGTATTGAAAACATATTTTTTACTTCATATAATCCAAATTTTTTTAGAAAAATACCTTTTAAAAAAAATAAAAATCCAAGTGTTATTGGAAAAATAGGGTGTTTTTCAAATAATTCAAATGTTAATGAAAAAATGGGGATTTCTTTTCAAATAATCCAAATGTTATTGAATTTTTTCTTCTTCAAATAATCCAAATGTTATTGGAAAAAAACAGTTTGTTTTTCAAATAATCCAAATTGTTAGCTTCCATTAATGGAGGTAAGCGGTGATAGCATGAACTGACAGAGGAAAAAGAGAGGAAACAGAGAAGCTCAGAGAAGAAGCAGTTGTCACTGTTCCATTGAAAACAGAAAAAATATCTAGTCAGTTATCTACTACTCCTAGCTATTCTCTATTTATATACACGTGTTTAACTCTACATCTAACAAACTTGTTAATTAACTAACTAACTTAGCTTAACTAACCATAATCATTTAACTCGACTTCCTAACAACCTGTACATCAGCTTGCATAGTTAGTTAATCTTCAACACTCCTCCTCAAGCTGATATCTTGAAAGATGTCAAACACTCCAAGTTTGCTCAACAGATACTCATGTTGTACTATTCCCAGTCCTTTGGTAAGTAAGTCAGCAAGTTGTTCATTGATAGAAACATGTTCAGTTTGTAGTGTTCCTTGTCCTATTCTTTCCCTCACAAAATGACAATCTATATCAATGTGTTTGGTTCGTTCATGGAAGATTGGATTAGCAGTTATATGTATTGCAACATTGCTATCACAGTTTAACTTAACTGGTGTCTCAACTTTGACTCCTAGCTCTTTGAATAGCCCAATTAGCCATATAATTTCTGCTGTACAAGCTGCCATAC